>JAPYYZ010003446.1:0-12428 GCA_030522705.1 Eretmocerus eremicus | reverse complement strand
TGAGCACGCGTGATCGTGTACCAGTTGCGGTACATGTCCACGCGTGATCATGTGTATCCACTCCTCGTCAATGATTATGCGTGACGACACGGAATCATGAATGGCATGAATTTCATCATCTTTCATCTTTTCATGACAGGTAAATTACGTATCTGCTTGGTTTGACTTGCGCCTGCGAATAAGAGATACGAAGAGTGAGACCATGGAATCTCATGGGATGTCTTCCACTCATAGT
The DNA here is from genome assembly GCA_030522705.1 of Eretmocerus eremicus. Classification (NCBI taxonomy): domain Eukaryota; kingdom Metazoa; phylum Arthropoda; class Insecta; order Hymenoptera; family Aphelinidae; genus Eretmocerus; species Eretmocerus eremicus. The sequence continues at coordinate 12,193 of JAPYYZ010003446.1, read as the reverse complement.
CTTGGATGGTCACGCATGATCACGCATGACCACGCCATGAAATGGTACATGATCACGCGTGACCTTGTACCGGAAGTGGTACGCGATCACGCGTGTTCGTGTACCACTCATTTTTACACGGGTCGTTATTACTTGCCACGATACGGATATCATGACACAAGAAGAACCAATTATTGATCCACTCGTACTTCGACACATACTTCCTCGGCGAGGAACAGGAAAAAATCCTGAGATACTCTATTGTATCTGTAATCAAACCATCATACATGATTTCACGCCACGATACGGACATATTGCATACTGACACTTTTTTGCGCCACGACTTTAGCTTGTGACATTTTGGATGTGCAGAATCCGCCGAGGCAAAGATCTGACAAAATTCACGTTTCAAAACTATTAGAACATATCTTTTTAAATCTAATCTACTGTCAAAGGATAGGCCACGAGTATGCACTCTGTTTCTACAAATCTTACGACCTATGCATTCTAGGCTGTCCGTTACTTCCCAAACTCTTCTGATTGTTACGGGCACTCTCTTAATCTCTTTCACATGCCGAAAAAGTAATTTAAAAATTCTTTGGGGATTTTTTTCTAAAATAGGTCAATCAGTCTTAGAGATCCGTTACGAGCCAAATAAACTACTGCAATATCCGGAGTTATCATTCCCCTCGCGAAATTCCACGCTGAATTCGAATCCGGACTCAGATTTGCAATAAATTGCGTGTCAAATACTTCAAAGTGCAACTTCAATTATTTCAAGTACTTGCCGTAATTATTAATTACCTTACTTACGCATGACTTTGAGATCTTATATCCTAGCGCAATCGATAGCTGATGAAATTTCCTGTTAAATGAGTCGTTGCACAAATGGATTCGGTGCATTTATGTCGAAAATATAACTATTTGGAGAAAAGTAGAAATATGTCAGATTTGAAGATGAATGCCTGTCTCGGTGCCTGATACTTCAAACTGCCATCTGACACTCCGAACTTGGCTAGTTTCCTCTCATTCCACACGGAATAGCTGTATCTTCGACGCGAGTTCACCAAACGACTTCTGTAAGCGGTCATTTGAAAGGAAATTTTATCTAGTTTTTTTCCAGTATTCACATTCCAGTAGTTTGTTTGGCTCGTAACGGGCCTCTAAGACTTGTTGTCCTATTTCAGACGGATTTTCCCATGTTATTCAGATGGGGAAAAGGGCACCTGTAGGGGCATTCTTAGGAAACCTTTAAAAAATCCTGAAAAAATTTCTAAATTGCTTTTTCGGTATATGAAAGAGATTTAGGGGGCGCTTGAAGCGATCAGAAAAGTTTGGAAAGTAACGGACACCCTAATGCATTCCCAATGATATCATACGAACAAGAAGCGTGTCTTGAGTGTGTAAGAAAGTGGAAAATTTATTCTCACTATATGAGTGCGAAGGTATTCAGTTTTGAGGTAGAAAAACATGTTCAAACGCCCAGATTGGATAAAAATAAATTTCTGTGGATTTGAGCGTTTTTAAAAAAAATTTCAGCGTCAATTAGACCCTTTTTATAAATAATCTCCTACTTAAGCCCTTTTTTTCAATAACGGTTAAAGACTAGGGTCCTTTTGAACGATTTTTAGGAGTGATTAAGGCTCTTTCTCGAATCAATCTCTGCAATCAGGCCTTTTTACAATCAGTCAGCAGTATGGCTCTCTTTGACACGGTAATTAAGCCCTTTTTCCAACAAATTTTCGGTGTAATTAAGGTCTTCTTCATTTCTCGTGGTTGACAAAGTTTTTGAAAAAAATTTTTTCATAGGGTGATAGATCATGAGTCAGAGGGCTCTAAAAGCGAGGGGGGGGGGAGAAGGACCTAAGCGTACGCCCCTCAATCAGACTAGACTCCATCGAATACTTTAAACTATAAATAGGATATCGATGAAAAATCGTCTGATATGGTTCCGTACCAACTTCACATTGCGCGATTATTCAAAGCGAGGGTTTGGCTCGCAACAAAGTTTGCAAAATTGTGAAAACTGATCAGCTTTGTTTTTTAAACCATCAGAACAACCTCCTTGGCCTTTCATGAGAATGAAAAGATCTCGAAAAGGTTAGACGCTGATTTAATGATTCGCACAAAGAAAATCGAGAGAAAATTTTGAGAATAGACAATCATCACAGACCATATCAGGACTGTAGAAATTGAGAAAAATGTTGTTTGATCATCAGGCCATTTACGTCTCGTCAAACTAGCAATGACAGTAACCAACAACAGCAATGTCATTTGGTTTATTTATAAGGCTGTTACGATAGGAGCTGAATCGAGCTGACACATACTTGCACTAGTTAAATTTTAAATCAAAGAGTTGTGATTTTACTTGAGCTGATAGAGTATCCTAAATGGGAGAGAATGTTTTGGCTATATGCATGTAAGTATACCTGAATCGTGCATGCCGATTTCCCAGTTTATTCCAATTCCCTTGAATACTCTTTCATCTTTGGTCAAATTGCGAGCTGTGATTTGGGTCAGGAACTACAGAGATTAATCGAAAACATGCATGGCTACCTATACATGGACAGATCGAAGTTGAAACTTGTTTGAATGAAGTTTGATGAATTATCATGCGCGACGAAATGAGAATAAGTCTCAATATTCACATTTGTAACTTGAAATTTCACTATGTATTCGTTTTACAAATAAAGTAAAGTACAGTAAGAATAAAAAAGTAAATTATTCATAATAATTATGAGTAATCATGAGCCGCAATGACAAGTAATGTATTCGTATTACAATATTTTAATCGTAATAGTAACATATTTACATTTGTACAATTCTGTGAAAGCGCTTTAGCTTGCATTGAAAACGGCGTTAGAGCAGATGCGTCGATAAGCATCCGTCATAATTGTCGGATAATACATACAACGAAGTAATTTCATATACTTAGCTTATTACCAATTTACAAATTGATAGTCTTTTGGTAAAGAACATTCGACCAACGTAACAAAAATTCATTTTAACAAACCACGAAACGTAATGTACGAATCATACTCAAAGAGTATTTTCTTTCTGTACATCGTTTGTACACGAAAAAATTCACCCAACCACTTCACGTCGCCCTCTTTCGTAAGAGAACTATACTGTTATACAGCTTTATGGCTGGGCCAAGTCTCAAGCCAAGTAAAGATACCAAATCCTCTTGAGTCATCATTAAAAATGATTCTCCATCGATATTCTGAAAATGACAAAAATGAGTATTAATTGACTCGATTCTTCATGAGATTTTACGCGGATTCATAGCTCGTAAGGTTCATCCGTGATACCGCTCGCAAATAGGCGATTTTGATTGAAGGACAGTTCATAGTCCGAGCAAAGCGAGGCTCATAAGCCCTCCATTTGCAAATGTACCTATAACGCGCGAGCTGTTGTCAACATTTTATAGCTCGAATAGATATCCCAACGATGAAATAATATCTCAAGTTGCAATTCGTAAGCTAGAGTACAAGTGAATTTCACTACCCACGTGCGGTGTTATTGTTAGCTATGCGTCCTGCTTGATGATAAAATGGATTCCACAGGGAAGCGGGACAAGAGAACTGTGCGTGCAATAGTTTTTGGGAGTCATGTACACAATTTTTGTGAGTCGGGCGGCTCCGGTCTCGAATATCAACAGCTTGCGCATTTGCTCGTCCTGCAAACTTTGTGCACGTTTTTTGCAAAAACTATTGCTTGCACAGGTCTCAAACTAGCTTAGAAATTCCGGAAATCGAAGGGATTAGATTCGTCTTCTCTTTGTTTTACTGTATTTAGTCCCATTTTCCTGTATAGAATCCATTTGATTGCCAAGCAGACCGCGACGCAGCAGCTGCATATGCGGCATTAGTAAAAGTCAGAAAAGTCGACAAACTTTCGTGGTTGTACAAACCAAGATCAGTCCGTAATGCTTTGTTTTACTACAAAGCGACTTCAATTTGCGGGCATAATGACATCTTAGTTGTTCTCTTTTGACTCACGCGCAGAGAATAGAGCTATTCCTTGTGTAATAAGTTGACGTTTTAGTTTTTAGCGTCTCAAAGTCCGCAATGTAATTTGAATGACATAATTAACAGCGATTATGAAGGAGCACATAATGTTTTCTATGTCATCTACTATCTCACTTTAATGGGTGCCGTCACTCTTCTCGATAAATATTGGAAATTGTTGGATGCAGAAAAGCTCGAGCGATCGTTGATTTTACAGCGAACGGCGCGGTTCCCTTCATTTTAGCCGAAAAAAGCTTTTCATTTCATGAGAGGGAGTACAGGCATAAGCTTTAGCCAACTAGCGTGATCACACAGAGCAGTGCGGACTCTTCGAGAGTCTGTCAACTCGACTTACGGCTGAGATCGTGAAATTGTTAAAGAATGTTGTGAGTACACTTCACTGTGCTGGATTACAGCAAGGTCTTGTACTTGATAGTAGCTGATTGAGCGATATAATCGTGTGAAATTAGTTCGGGAACCTCCAAATAATCAAGAGTGAAAGAAAGAATATTCTGTAATGCGTAATTTCACCTCGTAAGCAGATGAGATACTCATTGAATGTCGAAGTACCGAGGCAACGACTGTGGAAATTGTTATATTGGCAAAAACTCGTGAAGGGTCAAGTCAAGTCTATAGAATACGAGACGAATGAATTCATTACACTTACATGCTTTCTGAAGATACTCCCGATTTCTCGACAGTTCGGCACATCCTGGATAAATCTGATGACTTCCTCGTTAGACCATCGTCTAGGATTAGTGTTCTGTTTCGCAACTATCCTGTTCAAGGCGTTACTGTGTTTTGCCCATATATGAGGTGGGTCAGGTAGAGGATGGTACCCTGGCGTGTACACGGACTGATATAGCTCGTTTCTCAATTGTTTGTCTGGCATGTTTGCAGCGTAAGGCAAACGAGAAGCCGATGAGTCATTGTTTGACTGCAGCGATGATAAAAGCCCTGGATCTTCTTTCGCCAATCTCCTGGAAAACAATTGTTGAAATCTGTTATGATCATTACTCAACCATTGTGAACGCAGATTTTCTCATCGATTCTATTCTGTGATTTAGTGAAGAACACAATTTTTCCGGACATTCCTTGGATCGAAGCCCTCGCTATGTAAGTAGCACTTTCTGAATAATTATACGTCCAGCTCTGTTCTCGTGATGAAGAACGATATGAAGTAATATCTTTCCCGTTCACATACAAAACTGAATCTATAATTTTTAGAAGCAACTGCAATTCGAATATTGACAGGAAAAAACTAAGAGACGTCAAAAATCGATTTTTGAGGAACGCCTCGTCATAATTTATGCGCCTCTTACATCCACAAACGAAAACGAAATTCAAATAGTAAAGATTGTGCTTGGATTTGATTGATCAATGTACGAGCTGTAATAGTTACATACCGCTTTTTTCGCTTTCTAATATATTCCTCATCGTCCGTTAGGCCTTCGCTATTATTTCGCCATTTACCAATCGTCCTGTAATGATATTGTATGCTATTTAATAAGAGAAATCTAACGAGGATAATCTTTTTGATAGTAAAGAGAGGATGAAGTCTAACCTGTCTGTATATTCCATTCTTTCATCCGAATCAACTTCCTCTTGCTTAATGTTTTCTATTTTGATGGGCTTTTCATCGAAAGTCGGGTAGCGGTTGTCGATACGCACCGCCTTGATTCGCTCCGATCTTTCATATCTACTCAATGCGAAACCTTCATCGTGTTCATGTACTTCAGACTTTATGCTCAGTCGATCTGATACAGCTCTCGTTTTATTCAAATTTTGGGGGGAATATGGACAACCAGACGCTGAGTTATGAGTTGCAAACTTAGGCCCTTTGACGTGCCCTATTCCTCGACATCCATAGGTTCCACACTCAGGTCGGTCATTCAAATTATCCTGAGCTGGAAATGTAATCAGATAAGTTGAAGCTTCAGAAAACATGAACAGAATACGTTCTTCCATCATCAGAGGAAAAGCGTCCACATAAAAAAATTCATAGACATGGAAATTGCTAATATTTACTCAGTGGCGCCTCTAGAGGATGACCAGTTTTTGAGCACCATCCCATAGGATGTATATCTGTTGAATCATCATCAACCCAGTACGCGTGATTCTCCGGCCAACCATCAAATCTGATCTTCAGCCTAATTAAACAGATAAATTGCATCTGTTAATACATTTATCCTCGCGTTACGAGATTATTCAAATGTAAAGACTGATCATGCAACTCACATGTGATCTTTAACGTCTTCGACTGTCGTAACTCTTATCAGCTGGGGCAATCTCTTATCAACCACCTCAAGTTTCATTCCACGTTTGAATCCGGTAGGTGGTCGCTGTTTGAAAGCTCGTGACGGCGCTGCACAAGTTTGAGTCTCTTTCAAATAAGCATCCCACGAAAATGATTTGCTGTCCTTATAATCTGCAAAAGCAAGATATTGACATTTTTATTAAAATAAGCTGATTGGATGATGGGAGAACACTTGACAGGTGCTAAATCAGTAACAAGGGTGACGAAGCGTCACTAGAAAATGTATTCTGACAGACACGAAAATTTACTTACAATTTGGAGGTGTAAGATTGTGCCCATGGTTATGGCACCAACCTATGGGATGAATGTATGGGGAGCTAACATCAGCCCAGTAGTCGTAAATGTCATCCCATGAATCAAAATGCACCAGTATCCTTGAGTCCATTACATCTGATACACTTGCAACGCAGACTGCTGAAGAGTGCTTACGATCAACAGCCTCAAGTTTCATGCCCACTCTGAAGCCAGTTGGGACCATAGACTGTATTTTGGAATAGAATGATTATTATCACTTCCCATTGAGATTATTTGATGAGCGCACAACATGACTGATGAAATTATCAACTACTGATAAAAGATGTTACATACACTTTTGTTGCAGAAAAGAGTCTTTGGTGCAGCTGTAGCCTTACAACTTTTGAGATAAGCATTCCAACTAAAATTGGTCTGCACGTAACCCTTAGGAGGCTGTAATTTGTGTCCATTCTTCTCGGCCCAACCCACTGGAAAAATATCCATACTGTCGGCGTTCACCCAGAAGTCATAATTTTCTGGATATCCGTCAAAATGTAGCCTAAGTCTGTAGCCTGGAAATTATAGAAGTCATGAGTAACTATTAAGACAATCATGTCATAAGATCGATAGAACATTGAATGCTTATTGATACTTACCAACTACTTCTGCAACAGTTAAAACACAATAGTGCGCTGGATGATTTGGATCTATGCCCTCCAGTTTCATCCCTACTTTGAAATTATTCTTAGTGTATGGGAAAGGATCCTTAAATAGTTTTACTGGCGCTGCTTTGGTTTTGGTATGCTCTAAATATTTCGACCATGAGAAACCAAGTTTTCCAGTTTGCCATGGATACTGTTGAAATAATTGAGGAACGTCTTTGTATTGGACGGCTATGAGGTACCATAGAGTCTAAAAACCGAACAACTTACTTTCAATTCACACTCTTCTGGGCTCTCGTCATCAACTACAGAGATATTTGTATCTTTTGTATCCTCATCACTCTCAGACTTGATTTTAATCTCAAAGTGTTTGGATGAATTGCTATCATTCAGTTCAATATTTACTTTTTCTTGAGCTTTCAACAGTAATTTCTTACGTTTCTTCTTGAGCTCCCTCCTGCAAAGATGAACAAAATCGTCAATAGAATTGAACATTCGACTTGCATTTCAAAAAAATTTGGAGCTTACTCTTTGAGTTCTTTCTCTTTCCGCCTCTTCTCCCACTTTAGTGACTCTATATATTCTGTACACGATGCACTGCAGGAGATTGGACTATCAAATTCTGATGCTAATCCATGACAACCACAGCCTTCACAACAATAAAACGTGTCAGCAGAAGAATCATTATTTTTCAATCGACTCTTTTTACTGCTAGACTTCTTTTCGTTGATAATCGTTGGAGTGCTGGATTTTGATGATCCAAGAATAGAACAAATGTTTTCTTTATCACGAATGTTTCCACTCCCACCTTGCTTGGCGTCATCTTCATCCAAAACTTCCATCAGTCCAAATTCATTCAAGCAAAACTAGAAAAAAAGGGAGTCATTAAGCACTGCGGCAAATTTCCAAGGTTTGACTGACTTATGTCCATCTTACCTTTAGTGTGCTACCAGGCAGAGATCCTACACCATCTTTCCAATCCAGGACTTTCGCAGCATCAAAATTCGAATCATTTTGTTGAGATCCACCATCACCAATAATTTCCTCATCAATTCCATTGGCATTCTCAAATTTATCTACCAACTCGACTTCCTTTCTAATTGATCCTTTGATGACTTCAATCTTTATTTCATCAGATGCAAGTGCACGTTTTATCCTCTTTTCATCGCTTGCAACAACCTTTAGAAAGGTGATATCGTCATCACTTTCCTTGTCCCTTTTCTTATCCCCTTCATGATCAGATTCAGGACTACACGGAGAATAACTTATAACTTCTATAGCATTTGCTTCTGACTTGGAGGATTTTGGGAATATCTGTTTCTTTGACCGCCTCTCTACAGGTCGCTGCAAAGTATTGCTCACTCCTTTATTCTGTTTCTCCAGCACATTACTTTCATCTTCCATTGGAATGGGAGTTATTACAGCAGAATCTGGATTTTCAGAAATTTTGATGCAATCTGAGTTTTTGGTACTTTTAGACGGGTTCACCAGACTCATCTTCACTATGGGATGTAATGGTGGTAAGGATGTTGAAGAGTTTGCTGTCTTAGATTCTTCCAGCACTGAAAATATATCAAGATTGATAAGTAATTCAAGCTCCATTATTTGGTCTCAACCATATGCAAGATATATGATTACTTACCCGTGCCACAGTTTTTGGCATCCGCTTTGAGTTGACCGTTAGTATTGAGCTTGAAATTCAAGTTTGGTTTGATAGGGATGGGAGTTTGCCTTTGACTTGTAGTACTCTGTTGTGATACATTCACCGGTAACAATAGATTAGTCATAGGTTTCGGAGAATCATTAGATGAGCTGTTGGTCACAGTGCCTGCTTGAGGTACATGAGAAATGACTGGAGCAAGTACCAACTTTGGTTTTGGTATCTGCCCTACACTTATTGAACCTGATAAATCAAAACAAAAGCCCATCATTCGGAATTCCTTCAAAGCCAAGTATATTCATCATTGACATTGATAAGTATATCCCAAAAATAGTCTGCAATTGAAAAGACAAAATATTTTATAATCAATCATGTATGTACCTGCGGATATCACAATAGGATCTTGTGGTTTTGGCTTAATTAGTGATCCCAAATAAGCTATCCCAGATTTTCCATCCGCTTGAGTTTGGATTGGACTCTCTTCTGCTGTAACTAGTGGCATCATCTGAGCACCAGAGACATTAGGCTTTCGTACCAAAATATGTTGCTTAGGTACAGCAGAGGAATTCACAGCATTGATTGATTTACAGATTGTAATTGGCTGCTGTATTTGGTTTTGACCAATCTGTCCAAGTCCTTGGAATACTATCTGACTGAGTGATCCAAGCCCCTGAAACATTGAAAATCCCTTGAAATATAACAGATGATAGGCGATATAATTCAAACTCCAAATTCTGGGACTTGACCAGCCAACTGTTACGAATTTTTTGGAAGATTGAATGAATAAAGAAAAACATAATTGACTCTGAAATTGTGTATATGCTTCTGTGAAAATATCACAGAATATGCCAAGTAATTAGATCAAAATCAAACAAGCTGAACCTTGTAATTGAAGGATTGTCATATGGGACAACTACAATAAACAAACCATGATCAAATCCTTAGTCTCTACTTTTAATTTTATATCTAGGTCTGACGCTATTAATTATTACGATATCACTACTCAAGTACAGCATTTTCTATTTCAAATTATATTGAATAAATTTATCAAAGTTTGAATGAAAGTACACATTCAAAGAAACTTGTGTGGATCATAGACTCTTTTTCTACTCTGTCCTCTTACTATCTTATCCTGAAGCCGTTCTCAATAATCTGTGATCTCCATGACGAGCTAATCAAATCCGCAATCCTTACTTTTTGGGACCAGAAATGAGAGCTCAAATACTTTTCTTTCACTTATTGATCAAAAGTTAATCTTGCAAGATAAATCCAACAACTTGATCTCAAAAAAGTAGCAGATACCTTGCTACTTATTCTGTTTGTAGGATTCCATGACAAATGAAAATCTTTAGGTTTATTGAAAACTCTCTGGAAGAGCAACCAGATTTGCACTCAAGGAGATATGAAAAAATTATTTGCAATTTATGGGAAGTGAGTTTACATAAATGTTCCATTTCTTTTGGGAAGATTGGGTGAGGGAATTGCTTGAATATTTCATGGTGTCCTACAATTAAAAATTCCACGGCCACAAACGCGGTCTACCGCATCTCACAGTTAAAATTGACGGAAATTTGGAAAAAAAACAATATGAAAAATTATATGTCCAAGGATAACACCATACCAATCGTGAATTATGTAACACAGTATTGATTTTAGAAATCTGAATTTTGGAAAGGAGAATCACACACCTGAAGTAAAACGAAGGGCTGTAAGGAGCCCAAAGGGTCTAAAGGTGCAGGTTACATGTCAGACACGGCGCTCGCGTGAAGAGCTCTCGCTCCTGAACAATATTCGATTAGCGTACGTGTAAAAAGATATCGCTACCGCGACGTGTTAGTTCATCACAAAGATACAGGAACTCCTCACCCGCACAACACCATGTCATTCTCGACGCATATATATAGGCAGTATGAGCGGTGAACAATTTTGAGCTAGCTATTGAGAGCCGCAGGCAGATAAGGAGAGTTTTGTTCGGGGCATGAATCCGGGCGTGAAATGGAACGCAAGTAAAAGTGATCGAGCGTATCGCAACAGTCGCGCATCAAGTTTCACAAATATACACAAAATGAATGAAATAATATTGCATACAAGAGCACTCAGCAGCAGCCGCCTCGAAATTCAATTTTCGCGTTGTGCGAATCATCGCGCACGCACGATGCACTCATTTATGCACAACTCTCAAAGTGGTAGTCTGCACACGAGGCGCACAGCTGCAGACACGAGCCATATCCTTGTGCAGCTAAATAGAAAACTGTATATACTCAGAGCGAGCGCGTGTCAAAAGTCTGGCGCGAGCTTACAATAAGTAAGAGAAACCGTTTATATTTCTCATACCTGAAAATCGAACGGGTTCTCTCATTTTACATAACGGCGCAAGCTATACCGAGGTTTATACACTTGCTTCGTCCGCGCGTTGCAGCTGTGCTCCGATATCTCCAACTCGCTCCAAGTTTACTTTTCCACGCGCACCGTCCGCAATTATTCGATTCGCCTCCGAGTGGAGTCTGCGTGTCTTTCACTATATTTATATAGATAGCTACACACGTGATCGCAACGCGCACACAGAAGTTATACACCTATCCAAATACTCGTCGTAGGGTAGGCATTTCCCATCGCCGACGGCAATGCACTGCACACTCAACACCGAGGCACTTATTGGCGCGACTAAAGCCCCGTCCACAACGCGCACATCGCCGCTTTTCACACATATTATTATCCACGCTCATCGTCGCCCCGAATCAAGTTCTCAAAACGCAAGCTCGCGGAAGAGGAAATATCACTGCTCTCACCTGCTCAAAGTGCGTCCCGTTGACGACGTGCACCAGCGGCTGCGCCTGCACCCCGGCCACCCCGCCCGCCAAGGCGATCGCCGCGGCCGCAGCTGCCGCCGAAGTTTCGTCCCCGACGACGAGCTGCTGCTGTTGCTGCTGCTGCTGTCCGCTGTTGTTAGCACTACCGGAGGAGACAATTTGAACGGCGTTGGACGTCGGCTGCTGGAGCAGCTTGCCGCTGTTGCTCGGCGCCTGTTGGATGTAGAGCATAACTCGTCTACCGGGTGCCGTCGATTCCGAGTTTACGCCGTGATGGTCGACCTGCTGAAGGGCGCTGCTTCCGCACAGGCTCAGGGTGTTGACGAAACTCTGAGAGATTGGCTGAAGGGAGAGCGAGACGCTCGGCGAGGAGGCCGAACCGCCCGCAGCGGTGGCCGTCGCCGTCGTGAATATCGCACCCGGTACAACTGACGGTGATGGATCCTTGCTGATGCTCAGCCGCGACGATGCGTCAAGATGCACATCGTCCAGCAGAACCTGCTCCATTCTGAAATTGTTCG
>JAPYYZ010003445.1:0-11853 GCA_030522705.1 Eretmocerus eremicus | reverse complement strand
ATTTTGTTATGAGAAAAAATTGAAAATATGAAAGGGGAGTGATTAAAAGAGCAAAAATCAAAATGTATTCGATGTAAAAAGACCAAACTGAAGAGAAATTTGAGTTCAATGATCCTCATTAATCCCTCAAAATTTCAAGAGGATCGAACGTACCATTCAAAAGTTATCGTAGATAATCAAAAACAACGCACACACACACACACACAGACATGGACAAAAGGGGGAAAAGAATGTTACGAAGTAATTTTTATAGATCTTGGCGAGAGGAACAAGAAGAGCTTTGTTTAATATGGCTAAGAGGTGTGACGGAGAAAAAAATGGATTTGAAGCATCGGGTGACCAAGAATTCCATTGTCACGAATACAAAGCTTTCTCTTTGAGAAAGCAAAACTCCTCAGATGTAGGACTACAAAATACGTTGAGCTCTATTATATGCCATCACAAGTTCTTTTAGATCCATTCCATCTATGAGCTGTGATGGCATCATCACGAGACATTTGTTATCGCAATTTGACAGATACCAAGGCCGTGACGTCTCGCTAACCGTGATACTAAATATGCACCTCAAATCTCGATTGGAGAACAAAACATCTGAGACATGCTCGTGGTGCCTTGAAGCAACTGTAAATGCGTCAGAAGACCACCCTGCCGAGTCTTTCCTCAAATGATTATTTGGGACGTGAATGACTGTTATCGAGTATTACTAAAATCGCTCACGCTCAAATTTTCGGAAAAATTGATTTTTGATTCAAAATTCACGACCTGGCATCCCGAATAATCTGGAATGTGGTGCGCACGGGAAGGAACACACGACCTATCAATTGCTCGGACCGATTCCAAATGAGATCAGGCAGTAAAAGTCCTCCGAATCACGGATTTTTTTACTGTGGAACATATGATTCTAGAAGCATAATAAGTGGACACGTATTTTTTTGTTTCGTGCAGATTTGCATCTCTTTGAGGCTGGATAGGTTCTTCTATCCCGGCAGGAATAGCCGTGGGTGTCCTCAGAATTCAATATTTTACGAAAGTCACAAAGAATTCGATATCTCAAGAACATATTGGAATCTTTGGCTGGCATTTTTTTGGAGGTAGTCCAAATAAGGAGTGAAACAATGAGTTTGGTGAGGATTGCGCTAAATGATGGATAGGGGCCAAAACAAATCATTTCATGTTTTGACAATGGTTGATTCACTCGAAATCCATCATATTGTCTTTCGATGGGTTATCTCACGATGAAATTATAATCAGAGTCTCTTCCAATCACCGATAACATGTGTGGACTCAGCCTGTGGCTTTGTCTGTCAAAAATATTCAATCTAATCCAGAAAATGGAGAAAATACTCCATTTCTTCATTGTTCATTTCACTGACATGATACTTATGCATCAATCAAGTCTTTAACGTCAGCCTAATGAGAAAGCAGTCCGCTGGAGTGATGTGAGAATATCATCATCGAATGAGGGCAAAATTCTCCATCATCATTCAATACAAAAGAGGAATCTTTGAAAGTTCGACAATAAAAATTCACATTATCTCAGTATCACTTTCAACCAGTTTCCGTTTTCAAGAGGAATTCACTGGAGCGAACGAGATTCTCATGTCGAGGAAGTTGTAGGAGAGGGTCATGATATCTTCCAATATCGAGTAAGACCTACACTGAACTTCAGTTTCGTGTTGAAGGAATGGAGTATGTTATTTTGATTCTCGGATCATAGTGAATATTTCTGACAGACGAAGCCTCAAACTGAGCTTCTCACGTGTTACTGGTAATTGGAAGGGACTTCGATCATAATTCCATCGATAGATAATCCATTGAGAGACAGGATAATGAAATGTCAGTGGATCCACCATTGTAGAAACATGGATTAATTCTCCTCGGCCCCTCTTTACCACTTAGCACAGTCCGGACCAAACTCATTGTTCCACTCCTCATTTGAGCTAGGCTCAATTTTCATACAAAAACTTTGATATATCTTTGGGATATCGAATTTTCTGTCATTTCCGTGGAATATTGAATTCTGGGGATATTCACGACCATTCCTACTGAATAATGGTGCATTTTGATGCAGTCCCTCACTATCAAATGTATGTTCCAAGATTTTCGTGGATACATGCATTGAGTTATCGCCCTCTTACTGATTCTTGATCGAAAATTTTCCGGAGATCCTTGGTTTTGGCCAGAATCGAAAAACTCGTATAACTCCGAAGGGATCCGAATCTGGACCGAACAAAATTATACGTCTCCTCTTGTTTCGCCTCCAGAATTATATATTCCATGGTGAAAGAAATTCGTGATCCGAAGGATTTTTACTGCCGAATCTTATATGAAATCGGCCCTGAAGAATTGATCAATATGGTGATAGGAAGCGGTTCGCGAACTTAGAATGGGATATTATCTCCCTCCTTCAGCCTCTATCACCTTTTTTTGCCTGCTCAAGAAGGAATCATTGTATTCGTCTGGGAGTTTTTACTCAAAAAATTGTCGAGTTTTGCATCCTTTACTCTCTTACACTGCTCCGAACATTATAAAAATCATCCCACCTTCTTCTAATCGACGAGGTCCATCAAGTAATACATTCATACCTTCTTTCGAAGTCATGTATCTCATGCCATGAAGTTTCATATGAGGCATCGTCCATTCATCCTTACGTATGTGGGTGTATGCGTTGTCTTTTCTTTGTCGCACAGTGGCTTTTGAATTTCTCGTTCGATCTCCACTGAAATTACAAGAGCTTGGTCAGCTTCAATCAACAATAACTCCAGTTCATTCTCCCCGGATGGGAATGGTCGCACGACAATGCAACTGAGGGCACACGCTGGACGTGCTACAGGTTGGGGGAGAAACGCTCCTATCAACTGCTAGTTTGACTTCGCAGGGTGAAAAATTATCTGTGGTTCGGACTGGTCTCGCATCCTTGCAGATCTAAACTTTTTTAGACGTTTAGATTCACTTGATGACTCTACAGTGGATTGAATACATGACCCTTGTTCTGTGCCGATCGCCGTATAAGTGGAATCTGGCCATACGTAGGCCGAAATTGATGAATTAGGTTGTTGGACTGGCAGTGGGAGTGCTTTATAGAGGTCGTATTCACTGCGGTCTAATAGTGGAAGTTGTATATGATATACGAGTTTTAGGCTTGCGAAAAGTATGGCTACGTCTGCAATCTTTGATAACTCGATGAAGGTATGGTCAATCCCAATTTTTGGAAACCTTGTGTCTCCCATGACTTTGCTGACAGTATCTCTTGTACCTGTCCAAAGAGATGGTGGGACGAAACGTGGATGTAATGCACCTTGAGATGCTCAGGTAATTGCGTATGTTAGAGTCTGTATGTCGATTCCGCATTGTAATACATTTTTCATGAAGATTTCCATGGCAGTAGAATAACCAAGTCCATCGTTTAATTCATCCTATTCATGTTCCAATTGCAGCGTGGGATTACTGAGCCCGATCAATTGATTATCCTGGATTCCGAACTGACGCAGTCCGAATTTCTTTGATTCTCTTTTCTCTCAGTTTCACAGCCGTCCGCGACAATGTAACCTTGTGTGAAGGTTTTCTATATCGCATGTCAGCGAAGGGCAAGGCGAGAGAATGGATCTTGTCTTTTGGGGATAGATTCATGTGGTTTCTGGGCTTTCATTGATTATGTTAGTCTTGCTATAGACCAAAGTCCCACGATCATTTTTCCAGATTTGTGATAAATTCCGCCCGACCTCTTATTTCTACCTTTCTTTTCTTGACTATATTCCCCGAAAACAATGCATCGTTGAGCCCTTGTGGGTCATTTCCCCCTCGGTAACTTCAAGGGACTGAACCGCTCTGGAATCTACCTACTGAGTTGAGGTAATCGAGATAGTCTCCAGAGACCAAGGAGTCTCCTTCTCTGTTTCCCATTAGGTGCACTAGGGTCGACCCTCTTTTGAAGGGCTCGCCCCCTTCGTCACCGAGGAAAATACTACTCCTATGTCGAAAGATACCTTTGCACCAAGCAGGAGGCCATTCAAAATGGCCCTCTCGAGCTCAGTTCTCGTTTTTTCATGACATCGAACAAAAAATGGCACACGCGAGCTGAAAAACTTCCAGTGAGGCAAGCCGTTTGACAGTTAGATGAGGTGTGTGGTATATTGTCATATCATTCGTGCGCTTCTTCCTCCATTACTCTGTTTCATGATTTTCAGAATGTATTTCATCATCCTAGAGCCACGAGTACCTTTGGACCCCCTGCCCGTCACCGGTGTCAACTAAGTTTGGCATGCATATTCCCTTCATGACACCTGTTCATTCGCGAATCTCTCTTGCGATGAGAGTTCGCGCGTTGCAATGGAATTTCTTCCACGGCAAGTAATCGTATAAATGAGTCGACACCAGTGATATCATTGTGATACCTTCATCAATCTCGTATCACAAAGAAGAGCGAATCGGCCACAAATTCATCAGGAAATTTGACTCTGTCGAGTGGTCGCTCGCTACTGACTGTTCTGCTCAGCTCCTCTGTCATCGAAGAACCCCCTAACTCACGTGTCCTGTCCTGTTAGACACCAAAGAGTGTGAGAATTTCCGATTCATGTTTTGAAACAAACGTCGCAGTTACAGTAAGAATGCGCAGCAGAATGGAGGCTAGAGTGGCGGCCTTGAGAGATGAGAGTTTACAGACGCATGTGGTCGAAACGCAATACACTTCAGCAGCATTGGTATATACATCAGTCGGCAGAGGTTCTCGAACATTCTCGCGCATCTTACTATTGAACATCCTCCCCCCGTTGACGGTGAGGCAGTCAACTACAAGCGACTTACCAAATCCATCGTAGATTAGTGGTATTCTCTTGGGCAGGTAGCACAGCGATCGAAGTGACAGATCGCTCCACAGTTCCAGATTTTGTTTGAATCGATACATTTCGCACAATGTTATCATCTCTGGGGTGAACTTGAACGATCCTGCCCCAGATCCAGTTCATGCTTGGGCTGTTATCATCTTTAATAATTACTAACATTCCACATTCCACATTCACTCCATTGAATTCTGGCTCATATCGTATATTCAATCCATTCGGGTACTCTTTATGCCATCGCTTCCAAAATTCTTGGAGGATCTTTTTGATATTTCCCCATGCATCCAATCTATCACTAGGTGAAGCTTGGTAATCATGCTCAGGTAGTACCTTCAAGGAATCACCAATCAAAAAATTCCGTGGAGTCAAGGCCGAGGGATCATTTATGTCGTTTGACATGTGGGTGATAGGTCGAAAGTTCAGTAAAGCTTCCATTTCTGCAGAAGAAGTTGCCAATTCTACAAATGTAAATCGCTTGTCGAAGGTTACTCGTCGGAAATGATGCTCAAACCGTCTTACGCTTGCCTCCCACAAACCTCCAAAGTTGGGAGCATGTGGAGGGATAAAATGCCATTTGAGCCAACTATCGTGCTGAAATCTCGCGAGCGAGTTTTGCAAATCATTTGAGATCAGTGTCTGATATAGTTCTTGCAATTTGTTATGAGCCCCCTCAAAATTCGATCCACTATCGGAGTGAATATTTTCTGGAATCCTTCTTCGAGAAACAAAGCGTCTTAAAGAGCTTATGACTGCGTCAGTAAAGAGATCTCCAACGACTCCAATATGAACAGCTTTGGTCACCATACAAATGAAAATGCATACATAGCATTTGATTAGTCTTTTGTTATGAAATTTTCTCTCTTTTATAAAGAGAGGTCCGCAAAAATCCAGTCCTGCATTATTGAATGGTCTTGAAAATCGAACGCATACCTCGGGAAGATTCCCCATTTTGTAGTAGACCAGTTTTGGCCTGGCTCGAGAACAAACCATGCATTTGTGATTCACATTTTCCACTTGATTGCGGCCATCAATAATTCAGTACTCCTGTCTGATAGCATAAAGTGTCGTTCGGGTTCCGGCGTGATGGTGTGATGGTCTTACCAGCGATTCCTTTGATACATGAAGTTTGAATAATGAACTTCTACGCATTCATTTGTACTGAATCACTGGAAGATATCCTCTGAACAAAGATGAATGAATGAACTCTAAGCTCGATATTCACTATTCACTGTAGAAAACTTCTCCGTTTCCTTCGAACTCTTCATCTTAACGAAACAATATTCCAAGACCATACAGGATCACGGATCGCTTAATTATCTACGCGGCTGATCTAACGAGCTCAAAACGCGTGAGAAAATCGAGGGGGAGAGAGACTTCTCACTTATTACGCACACTCTTATGCGCGGAGCCTCGAACCTCGCGCCGAGCTGACGAACCCCACGGGCCTTAGCTTGCCTTCGATATCTGGGTTCCGTGGCCCAGCCCGGTCGACGGCTCCTCATCACCCGCAGCTCGCTCTCGCTCGGGCTCCCGCGTCGGCTCGTCGGCGGCCGTGCACCGGCTGCCACACGCGCATACCACCACACACGCGCATTCGTTCGAATTCCTTGCACGTTGCGTAGTCGGCCGGTCTATCCGTTTCCGAACGCGGCTCGTCGTTAACTGATCACATTCGCGTTTCCTCTATATATCGCGCCTAGACCGCATGGTTCTCTCTCCTGTCTCTCTCTTCCTTCTCGCTTTCCCGAAATCGTCGCGAATATGAGCTCGGGCCAGCTGTGGCTGTTCACACAGCTACAGGGCCCCCGCCAAGCCTCGCAACCCGTGAGAGGCTGATAACCGAGCTTCACCGGAACGAATTTCAATACTAAATCGAAAAAAGCTCTGGAATACTTATTGTGAAGAATATAATCGCTCAGAAAAGAATACGCTACCGCTCTCACTTAATCATCTAACATCATTCTCTGGTTGAATAGTTTCTCAATAAACGAATCATAGATTCTCCTGTAAATGAATGAATTAGTCTTCCAAACACATCAGGGTGTCCGTTATTCCCCAACTTCAGTGCAAGGCTGCGGACGCCCTCCAAATTATCTTCTTATCACCAAAAACTGATACCTCAATTGCGCCAGACATCGGAATCGGAGTTTGAACTGTGCCTCTAGAAGCAGGCTTCTTGTTGTCCTGGAAGCCCGGGGTATGGTTTGCGATATGCTTGGATGACGGCTATCAGCGCCTCGATGCGAGCCTATATTTGATGTGACGATTTTGGAAGAGCAATTTATCATGTGAAATTTCATGCTGAATCGGAATCTATTACCAGTTTTGCCAAGCAAAGGACCCTGAGCCGTAGCCCCTCGACTTCCAATGGCAATACGTCCATTTTAGGTCAAAACTCCGCTGAACCCGATTTAATCGACTCGGCGTGAGCCTAGGATACACTGGGGAAGTCATTCCCCTTGCAAAATTTGATGCTGAATTCGAATTGGTAGTCAATGCTGTGAAAAAAGTGACCCTGAGTGGAATTTTCCCGACTTCCGAAGGGAATACTGAGATATTTGAGTTTGAATTGCGCTAAATCCGAACAAGCGAGTCGATGTGAGTCTGGAACACACTGAACAAGCCACGTTCCACGTAAATTTTGGGGTCGAAACTGCAATAGACCTCAGTTCTGGCCCTCGAAAAGACTTGAACTGTGACTTCAGTATATTCTGAGAGCATTCAGTATTTTATAGATTACCCAACGCTTCCAAACCTGATGTTGATGGCCTAATATCATCCGGAAACATTCCGAAAAGGACCACCTTTGTATAGAATAGTACATGGAAACCAATCTCCTTGTTGAGTTCTCTGCTACGAAGAACATCTGAACTCCACTGCACGATTCTCGAGAAGATATTTGACTTCCGAGATAAGAACGCTCCCGAGACGAAAATGAGGAGTGGAACAACACAAGAAGATTATTCCTATCAATAGTCCAAGTGGAATGCATCACGGAAATCGTGTTCTTGAATCACAGAAGTATAACAGAGTCAATGTAAGAACAGGATTGAATTTCTATTGAAGTGAAAAACTCAATGACCAACCGCAAGGATTTCAATATTACACAGAATATGAAATGTGGACTATTCTCATCGGTATTTCTTCACTACCGTGCACTTGTTTGCATCGGGATGGTTCCATCTGAATCGAGGAACTACAAGAAGCCAGGCTTGTTTTTGATCTCTACGTTTTGTTACGTTGATGTAATCCTGTACAAGCTCGACCGCCCGTCCAGCTGTATCATTGACTACTCTCAATCCTCTTACCAACTCGAGTCCATCCAAAAAGTCAGGGTCTTTGTCCCTCGATTCACATTCTAAACTCAAAAAGTCTGCTTTGATCTCAAAACGCTGAAAGAATCGTAAAGAGGGAGAATTGATGGAGAAATCCATATCCTCATCCTCCAAAGTCTCTAATTCACTTGGATTATTGATGATGAATCTTTTGGGACTTCCCGTATCCATTCCTGATTCCTTCGCGGAGCTGAGACCATCCAATTCTCAATTTCCGTAGGGATGCTGTTATCGAATGAGGACAGTGCACTAGTCTGTGGAATGAGGTACTAAAGATGGTTGCGAATTTTCTCCAGAGCTGCTTCGGACAATTCAGGGGAGATATTGCCGAACTTGTCAAGTTCTTTCATCAAATTTAGATCATTATACCATGCCTTAATTGCCAGTAGAGCTTCAAACCGATTTTGAGCATACACAAATACAATGAAGCAGCAGGTTTTGGAGAAACTCATCACTTCGTTTGGACATAACTTTGAGCTATCTCGAAACAGAAACAAATCCAGTGTACATGAAGCTACAACCATCCATCGTACATGATGGCAAATTCCTGGCTCTCGAAATTCCATCTGATCTGCTGGCATTGCTTTCTAGAAAACTAGGGTTAGCTCCAAGAATCCCTTGTAGTCATCTCTCGGTTGGGTGGTCTTCCTGGTCTTTTGAACAAAATTGATTACTTCTGGGATTTGATTGAGCAAAATGGCATCTAATTCACCTTAGCTTAGTTTTGATTGATAGAATTTCTCGTCCGATTTTTCCCAAGATTTCTGAAGATCTTTGAACGTGACAACATATGGACCTCGAATGCCCGGGAATTCTACTTGGAAGACAGCACCCAACAGGAGCTCGAGAATGTCATTTCAACGAGCCAAGTACAAGAGCTCACAATCCAGTTGTTGTTCTATAATAGTTTCTGCACCAGATCTTCATCCAAGATTGGAGTATGTACCCTGCTGAAAATAATTTACTGAGATCCCAGTGGGACCTACCTGGGATCCCAGTGGGATTCCAGTGGGATCCCAGTGAGAGACTGGGACCGTCCTGGGACCTGCATGGGACCTCGTGATATGGGGTTCTACGTACCGGAGGACCTCGAGAGACGTCATGGGACCCCATGGGACCTCATGGGAAGCTCATGAGACCCATGAGGAACCCATGGGACCATCCTGAGACCATCCTGGGACCTCCTGGGACCTGCATGGAACCTCGCAAAACGGGGCTCTACGTGCTCGGGGAACTCAAGGGACGTCGTGGGACCTCATGGGACCACATGGAAAGCCCATGGGACCCACGGGACCATCCTGGGACCATCCTGGGACCTCCTGGGACCTGCATGGGATCTCGTGGAATGGGGCTCTATGGGCTCGGGGAACTCGAGGGACGTCGTGGGACCTCATGGAACCTCATGGAAAGCCCATGAGACCCATGGTACCATCCTGGTACCATCCTGGGACCTCCTGGGACCTGCATGGGACCTCTCAAAATGGGGCTCTATGGGCTCGGGGAACTCGAGGGACGTCGTGGGATCTCATGGGACCTTATGGAAAGCCCATGAGACCCATGGACTTTCCATGAGGTCCCATGATCCCATGGGCTTTCCATGAGGTCCCATGAGGTCCCACGACGTCTCTCGAGTTCTCCGAGCGCGTAGAGCCCCATTTTAAATTGACTCAACTTTGTAGAAACTCAACATTATTAGGTCCCAAATCTTCCTCACATACTAGGTGTCAAATCTCCCCTCAGAGTAAAAGCGAAATCTATGAATTCTAACAAGCGTTCAGATCTTTGATCTGCTGAGAAAGCTTTGCGTTGATCATCTCAATCATCTTCTATATCATCATGAGCGATATTAAATAGAGGATCAAGTTGACATTTGAAATTATCTTCATGAGCTTGGTCGCATGGTTTTCCTGCATTTTTTCCTACAGATTTATAGTCACAGCAAAATTCACGCAGTTCTTGGGCACACCTTGATTGATGACGAATTGTTAACCTAGTTCTTCCCCAGAATATCGGAATTCCTCTCAGGACCAGACTATGAGCTTCAAAGAAAGTCATATCTAAACATCTTGTGTGGGAGGAATGGACTTAAAGGACTTGCTTATTTGTTGGTAGTTCATCACCAACAATCCGACTTGACGCCCTCCCAAGCAAGTATGAATGACGTCTTGAGCAGTTGGGTCTCGACATCTTGAACTGGATTTACTCATCCCAGGAGTTCAGGACTCAACGATGATGTACTAATCAATTTCCGGGAGTGATCAGAACCACACGCCGCAACCAGCCGCAACTCTATTATGACTTTACTATGTCAAGCTGATCAAGCTAGAACAACAATCAACAGGGCAAAAATTGTGTTCAGGGAGTATCAGGGGAAAAGGTTGAAAAATTCACATGGATAGATCTCATTCTCATTTCCATGTGTTGCGGATTACTCCTTGTCCGATGGCATGCAATTAATTTTGGTACAACTATCTTCACTCGATGAACTCAGACAATTTTATAAGCCAAAGTGAGCAGTCCTCACTTTGACCTATGAAAATGTCCCAGTACAACTAGTGAAGTTGTACCAAAATTGATAGTTCTGATCTTCCTCTCCCCAAATACGATATTTGGTCATTCTCCTCCGATTTTGTTCATTTGTGAGAAACTGTTAGATATAAGCATACTATGAGAAGCGGTCTCTCGATGTGAGATTTTTTCCTCGCACTTGGAGGCACCCCAAACTCGCAAGTTCGACCAGAAATGTCACATCTGGCAGATAAGTCCTGAAAAGCTCTAAGGTAGAAGAAATACATAGATTTTGACCCTCACACAAACGCACCTGCGTGTCTGTATAGGAATGATCCCTGCAATGCCAAAGAAATGTCTTCCACGATGGGAGATCATGGACTATTCTCGGTTTATTATAAGTAATCTGCAAAAAACTCGTCAATTTATGCTTGTTGAGACAATCAGAGGAAGCTCCGCGCGCACGCTTGTTTCGATCGTAGTGCGGGTTGAGGAGTTCTTGATTAATTTCTCTTGATATCGATGATTCGTGGGTGGAGGTGGAGGGAATTTTTCTGACCTATGAGGATTAATTTGGATGCCTCTGAACACGGAACAAGAATTTCAAATCGAGTCACCGCTCTTCAAAGTAAGTTAATGTCCAACGATTCCTTGTGAATGAACGAAAATTCATTTGTAAGGCAACAGGATGCAACGAGGTTGTCTCTGAAGTCAATCAAACCGAAGATAACTTGTTGGAGGTATAAAAATCGTACCTAGAAGAAGTCTCATTTACCTTTCCCAGCACTTTGCATTCCTCCTGAAGTTTCCAGATCACCAGACAATGAATTGTAAGACGCCCAGGAGACTCAAGCGAGTACAATTTGAGTCAACAAGTAGTCTGAACTTCTAGGCTCATAGTTGCGGTTCGCACGGAGGATCGCAGTTCGAGTCTTTTCGAGGCCCAGAATTGAGGTCTTTCTCAGTTCCTACCTTGAAATTTACGTGGAACCTGGCTCTTTCAGTGCATTCCAGGCTCACATCGACTCGCTCATTCGGATTAAGTGCAAATTTGACTTGAAAAATATTTAGGAAATGACTTTATCGTTTTTTCGAGCCACTTATCGCAGCGCTCAGGCTGTCGACCATAGCTTGATAAAGGCTCAAGCTACGACCTTCGAGGCTCCACTTCT
>JAPYYZ010003444.1:0-11785 GCA_030522705.1 Eretmocerus eremicus | reverse complement strand
CGCAGTTGGAGCAACAACGACGAGTCCAGCGTCGTCCGCGAAGCCCACGAGTTCAGCTCCGCGTGGTAAATCCATGTTAAGGAAGTCGTCATACTGGGTTTTCCACTCAAATGGCCCAGATACGGATCCTTGTGCAATCCCTGCCGTTAGCTCCAGCGTTGTTCTGCCGTCATCGGTGTCGCTGGAACCCTGCCCACCAATGACCTATAGATGCATTCCCAGCTTGCCGAGTTGAAGGCGTTCTTCACATCGAGCGCGATGATTGCGCAGAATCCTCCAGAATTTGGTTTGAGCCCCAGCGCCGGCGAATAAAGAATCTATCTATCTATCTATCTATTTCTCTGCCTCAGCACTTCTCACTGGCCTGGAAAAAAAACGCAAACTCTGAAGATTCACAGACTCCTCAACGCGTGTGTTCGTTCTGTGTATGGCAACATACCCCTCAGGGCGAATGTAACACCCTTCCGCATTGCACTGGGCTGGCTTGATGTCGAAAGACAAAGGGACTATCTCATGGGCTCGCTTGCATTTTCGTTTATGGAAACCGATTTGCCAAGGTATCTCCGCTCAAAGTTTATTCTGACGCGTGATATCTCCAGTCTCAGGCTGTCCAATCGAAGAGATGAGAATGTTCTACCCTACCGTGCACCTCGCACAGGAGCACAGAATCAGTCTTTCCGAGTAGCCACCTCCCGTCTTCTGAACCAACCCCCTCCACTAGATTTTGACAATAGCTCTCTTACGGTCATCAAAAGTGCTTCGCTCAAGTATCTATCAGAGTGTGACAAGGAGGAGTGGTTTGACCGTGCTATCCGAAAGAGACTAGATCCCATCCCACCTGCGCTTGTAGGCATTCTCAGTCCTTAAGAGGAAAATGAGATGGGTATGTTTACGCACACCGGCACTGAAGCGACCTCATTCGTATATCGCGATTCGTATGCAATTGAAAATTATAAGTATTGACGAAATGTATCATCACAATTTCAACTTCGTCTCTTTAATCATCGACGCAGAGCTACTACTTCTATTCTTTTTTTACGTACTTGCACGTGACTTCATTGATAATATAAATCAATATATAATTCGGATGAATGATCAATCAATCAATTCTCTCACTATCAACTGGGCAATTATTTACTTCACGCTGTGATAGTTCTCAGGTAAGATCTGCAGTGAGTTACATCAAGTTCAGAGGATCTAGATCTATCTAAATGAACAGGTCAATCCATTATTTAAGTACATACCAGGGGAAGAAGTAGGTACAGAATTGAAATCTCTCTGCTAGGAATCGCTTCCTGGGATCCCAGTGAGAGACTGGGACCGCCCTGAGACGCCCATGAAACCACCCTAGGGCCTCCATGGGACCGCAAGATATGGAGCTCTAGGTGCCAAAGGACCTCATAGGACGACGTAGGACCTCATGGGACCCATGAGAAACCCATGAGACCATCCTGGAACCTCGTGGGACCTCCATGGGACTCCGTGATATAGGGTTCTACGTACCGAAGGACCTCAAGGGACGTCGTAGGACCTCATGGGACCTCATAGAAAGCCCATGGGACCCATGGGAAATCCATGTGACCATCCTCGGACCTCCCGGGACCTCCATGGGACCTCCTGAAATGGGGCTCGACGTACCAAAGGACCTTGAGGGACGTCGTGGGACCACATGGGAACTCATGGGAAGCCCATGAGACCCATGGAACCATCCTGGGACTATCCTGGGACCTCCATGGAACTTCATGAAATGGGTCTCAAAGTACCGGAGGACCTCATGGGACGTCGTGGGACCTCATGGGACCATCCTGGGACCTCCTGGAACCTCTTGGGACCTCGTGAGACCTCCTGGGACCTTGATGGGGCTTCGTAAAATGGGTCTCTACGTACCAAAGGACGTTGAGCGACGTCGTGGGACCTGATGGGACCTCATGGAAAGCCCATGGGACCCATGGAAATCTCATGGGACGATCCTCGTTCCCATGAGATCATTTAGTACGTAGAGATCCACATCACGAGGTCCCATGGAGGTCCCAGGAAGTCCCATGAGGTCCCAGGATGGTCCCATGGGTTTCTCATGGGTCCCAAAAGGATCTGTACCAATCAAATCCCTTTACTCAGAATACACATTGAAAAACTGCGATGACTTGGCTCCCCGGCGTCGCAATTCAACGTTTTCCATCTTTTATTGCAGCTTTTCTCACATTCTACCAGATGATTTGGATATGATTGTTATATGTGACAATATTCTTAGACCGACTCAACTAAACTGGTGAAGGGCCGCAATACGTCCATTCCGCTCTTTTAGGAATTATTCTTTAATCACCTTGTAAAATTGGGCCTGTATTGAATGTTGCAATTCTAACGATAGAATTCTGAATATGGAGAAAAGACAAAAAGAATGAGTTAAGGAACGTTAGAATTGGTTGAGTCAATTTTTCTTAACGTGACCACAAAATGAATGCCAAATGAGATCACTTTTTGCAAGGAGTTGGAACATCGACTTGAAGTTTGCCAGCGAATGTGAGAATCGTTTTGGATCGGTCCAAATTACTTTGTGCATCATCTCCCAACGTAACAAGGTTCAAAAACATGCACCACGAGACTTGAGGGTGCGCGTCTCCGAGTTCTCAACTTGCAATTCCGCAGGCACCAAAATATTGCAAAATTGCATGAAATATAGATTGGAATAATCCTGGATATGAGCGATTCATGGCGGATTTCCGATTCATGTTCGTTGCGACGTGGAAATTTTGCAGCTCAGAATCATTAAATCAGCTGGGAAGATTCGAATTTTAAGAGTACGGGAATATAATATATTCCTTCAGGACAGATCGGATATTTATCTCGCGAGATCGTTTATTGTCGGGACCCGTAATGCGTCTGCGCAGTCTCTGGACTGCATCCTTATGGAAGTCCATCGTCCTCGAATCACCGCACTAGCGCTCTTCGGAATAATGAATTGCGTAACAGCAGCGGTACTTCGCCAGTGCCAGGAAGGAGTATGATAACGTATTCGACAGTTAGGAGTATGATAACAATTTCAAACAATTCTCGGGGTTTATGGTGCCGCCACGATACTGGAACGGCACCCAGTTGAGACCTCCTCGGTATCTCGACTGCAGCCTCGAAAGACTCCGCCGGGAGTCTCGCTAGATCTCGCAAGATCGAAAAACTGGCCGTGAATGCCTATCAGTACTGCGCTAGCCCGAGCAGGGAGCCTCCCTATCATGTCTCCAATGTTGCAGGACTACGCCAGGACCATTGCGGTACCGCGTCGGTGCTGCCCGCAAGAGAGGCTCGTGTTCGTGTAACGATACTCTGCCAGGGTCCGTCATTGCTTCCGCAGTCCCTGGACTGCAGTTTTGCGGTAGTCCGCTGTCCTCGAGTTACCGCGTTTGCGCTCTTTGGAATGATGGTTCGCCTAACAGCAGTGGTGATTCGCCAGTGCCAGGAAAGAGTGAGACAACAACTTTGGCTCTACTCTTCCAGGACTTCTCTGGGACTGTTGCGGGACCATGTCGGCACTGCTCCAGAGGAAGGCTCGTGTTGCTGCAGCGGTTAATGAGACTTGTGGTACTGCTGCGATACTGAGAAAGGGCTCAGAAGTAGTCTCATCACTGTGTCGACTGCAGTCTCGAGGGATTCCGTCGAGTTCCTTGCAGGATCTTACCTGATCAAGTGAGTAGCCGTGGTTTCGTTCAAGTCTTCAGCCAGCACGGAGCGAGAAACTCCACAGTATCATGTCTGCAATGTTGCGAGACTCCTCCGGGACGCCTGCGGTACCTTGTCGGCACTGTTCGAGAGATAGACTTTTGTTACCCCAGCGGTAATCTGCAAGAACCCGGGAAAAGTCTCCTCAGTTTCTCGACTGCACCATGGTGGCACTTGTTTGTGCTCGAGACACCCAGTCAACACTCTTCGGGATAATGGTTCGCGTAACTGCAGTGATACTCCGCCAGTCCCCGTGAAGATTCTCCTGAGAAGCTTGACTGCACTATCCAAAAGTTTTCCCTGGACTAATGCCATAATTCTACGTCAACACAGGTGGAGACTAAGGCTTGTGGTACCGCCACGGTACTGGAAGGGTACTCAGATGAGACCTCTTCAGTATCTTGACTGCAGCCTCGGAGGACTCCGCCGAAAGTCCCGCATGATCAAGAGAGTGGCCGCAGTTCCCCATAAACACTCCACCAGATTGAACAGAGAGCCTCCCTATCATGTCTGCGATGTTGCGAGACTACGCTGGGATTGTTGCGGTACCGCGGAGATACTGCCCGCGAGGAAGGCTTCTGTTTGTGAAGCGGTACTCCGTCAGGACCCGTCTTGTGTTTCCGCATCCCCTAAACTGTACTCTTGTGGAAATACTCTGTTTCCGTGTCACCAGCTCAGCACATTTCTGATAACTGTTCAGCGGGTTTTGGAATTCATAGGAAGACTATTGAGTCAACAGAACTGGAATCTTGATATTCTTCGAAGCAGTTCCGAGATAGCACCGTTGAGATCCTGTATGATTGCTCAAGGAGAATCACATGACCTCAGGGAGAGCCCTTCGAGGATTTCGACAGGAAGGTATCCCTAGGGGCCGAGGGACCTCATAGGAAGACGTGGGACCTCATGGGAACTCATGGGAAGCTCATGAGAGCCATGGTACCATCCTGGGACCATTCTGAGACCTCCTGGGACCTCCTAGGACCTGCATGGGACCTTGTGAAATGGGGCTCTAGGTGCCGGGAAATCTCATAGGACGACGTGGGACCTCATGAGATCTCATGAGAAGCCAATGGGAGCCATGGGACCATCCTGGAAAGCATCTTGAGACCTCCTGGGACCTGCATGGGACCTCGTGATATGGGGATCTACGAACTGGAGGACCTCAAGGGACGTCGTTGGACCTCATGGGCTTTCCATGAGTTGCCATTGGGTCCAAAGTTTTCCCATGAGGTCCCTCGGCACCTAGAGCCCCATATCACGAGGTCCCATGGAGGTCCCAGGAGGTCCCAGGATGGTCCCAGGATGGTCCCATGGCTCCCATGGGCTATCCATGAATTCCCATGAGGTTCCAAGTTTTCCTATGAGGTCCTTCGGCACCTAGAGCCCCATATCACGAGATCCCATGGAGGTCCCAGGAGTTTCTAGGATGGTCCTAGGATGGTCCCAGGATGGTCTCAGAATGGTCCCAGGATGGTCTCAGGATAGTCCCGTGGCTCCCATGGGCTTACGATGAGTTCCCATGCGGTCCCACGTCGTCGTTTGAGGTCCCTTGGCACCTAGAGCCCCATATCACGAGGTCCCAGGAGGTCCCAGGAGGTCCCAGGGTGGTCCCGGGATGGTCCCATGGGTCCCATGGGCTCACCATGAGTTCCCATGAGGCCTGACGTCGTCCTATGAAGGCTTCGGCACCTAGAGCCCCATATCACGAGATCCCATGGAGGTCCCAGGAGTTCCTAGGATGGTCCTAGGATGGTCCCACGATGGTCTCAGGATGGTCCCATGTCTCCCATGGGCTCACGATGAGTTTCCATGAGGTCCCACGTCGTCGTTTGAGGTCCCTTGGCACCTAGAGCCCCATATCACGAGGTCACAGGAGGTCCCAGGAGGTCCCAGGGAAGTCCCGGGATGGTCCCATGGGTCCCATGGGCTCACCATGAGTTCCCATGAGGCCCCACGTCGTCCTATGAGGTCTTTCAGCACCTAGAGCCCCATTCCACGAGGTCCCATGGAGGTCCTTAGAGGTCCCAGGATGGTCCCATGGGTTTCCCATGGGTCTCATGGCCTTTCTATGAGTTCCCTCAAGGTCGCACGTCGTCCTTTGAGGTCTCTCGGCACCTAGAGCCCCATTTCACGAAGTCCCATGGAGATCCCAAGAGGTCCCAGGATGGTCCCATGGGTTTTCCATGAGGTCCCATGAGGTCCCACGACGTACGTTGAGGTCCTTTAGTACGTAGAGCCCCATATCACGAGGTCCCATGTTGGCCCCAGGAGGTCCCAGGATGGCCCCATGGGTTTCCCATGGGTCCCATGGGTTACTCATGAGTTCCCATGAGGTCCCACGACGTCCCTCGAGGTCCTCAAGTACGTAGAGCCCCATTTCACGACGTCCCCTGCAGGTCCCAGGAGGTCCCAAGAGGTCCCAGGATTGTTCCAAGATGGTTCCATGGCTCCCATAGGCTCTTCATGAGGTCCCATGAGGTCCCACGTCGTCCTATGAGGTCTCTTGGCACCTAAAGCCCCATATCACGAGGTCCCATGGAGGTCCCAGGAGGTCCCAGGATGGTGCCAGTCTCTCACTGGGATCCCAGGAAACTATTTCCAGCAGGGCAACAGCCAGAAATCTCAGGTATACTCAAAATTGTGGAATTCAATCTTCAGAGCCACTTCTGGCCCATGATCGACCAGCCGTGTGAGTAGGATCATATACACAGAGATGTGGTAGTTGGGATCGATAATAACTCACATAAATTGCATGTGAATTTCGTACATCAATCAATGACTAATAATTAGCCTTAGGCATGATTGGAATACAGCAGCCCTCCCTCCGCCGATAGCTTATGGATGAACTAACACCATTGATTCCCACGCATATCTTGCTTCGTGGAATCTGTGAGACGTGACAATCATCATGGCGCGCATAAAAATCACGTGTTTGCGTCACCGGAAGTTTTTCGTTGCCAAATTTGAGCTCTAAAGGGGAGCTGAGCAACAGAGGCAATATCTAGGGGGTCGGAGAGCGTCTCAGGACTCTCGTGGCTCGACCTCTCATGCCAATGGTCTTTCGACCTCGAGCTTTTCCAGCACTAGGTTCCGCTTCTGGGAATCTGCTGCTCGACGTTCCTATCTCAAATCAAAAGTAAGTGTGGCGTTAATTATTCACAAGACTCGCATCCCCGAGATAAAGGCCTCGAGGAACGCGAATGAATCACCAGCCTGAGGAAAGGTTGTGCGCCTGTCGCAGATTTTTCGCTCCGGCTGGTCCAGAGTAAGGTGTATCCGTGATCGGGTAGGCCATACGTTCTCGACACACCGCTGAGTCGAAGTTCCAACCATCTCGTATCCGTATTTGAGGTGTCACGTATAACTGGCCGACAGGGAGGGAACCGATCGATTGTGATGAATGATAGGACCTAACTTCACGCGAACGCGATCTTCCCATATTATGCAGTCTTCGAGTCATTTTCGTTCAGATGTTACAGAGATCATCCACGATGAAACCATTCTCACACATCGAGTTTACAATTTGCTTGCATATGAATCCTGTTTGTGTTAGAATGCTCCAACTTATATTTCTTTGATTTGTGTGCTTACAGAAAACTTTGCAATATTCATGCTATCAATCTGAGTCTGCTAATGGGCCATTTCCACGGAATTTCCAGTCACCAAAATCACTCATATCTATTGATCTTCAACGTACACGCTCTGGCGCGGTCCAGTTATCTAGAATCTCCAAAATGAGGCGATATTTCAATTCAACATGAGTTTTTCCATAATGAATCTGAGTCAAACATACCCCAAACTCTTTCAATGAGAAAATACCTAATGATTCGATTCCATGGATATCATTTGGTTTATTCCCAGGTTTTGAATAGGGGACTCACTTGGCTACTACGTCGGTGAGTTAGCTACTCTATTCATAAAAATTTCAAGCTATAAAACATATTAAGATTCGCTAGTGCACTCATGTGATCGAGGAATCCTGCATGCTATTTTTCGAGAGCTCATAATCGACTATTCTGCTCGTGAATGGAGTATAGAATCACAGGAGTGTCAACAGTTCTTTCATTCACTATCTTTTATCGTGATGGATAGAATGAAGGTAATTTTGAGACCAGAAATTTTAGGGAATTCGATTCCCTAGCTGAGATATCCGTGATCCATGCGCGAATCACGCATAAGCAGGAGGGTTGATCTTTTGCTTTCTCGTAGAAAAAACATTGTGTTCGTGTAGAGAATTTTGCACAAAATTCTCCCTTCTTTCTCAATTTACACCCTCTCATATTCCACCAATCTCGATGAAAGCGATTCCATCTTCTACTACTCTATGAGCTCTATCTCATAGTACCCCCATACTTCTCCCCCATCTCATACAACTCCCCATATGGATTACTTCATAAGCCACTGCCCATTTGTTTGGATATATGTTAGTACGTTTATTGTCTTCCCTTTGGTACAAAATAACTCCCAAACGCATCGATCGATCTGTACCAAAATTTGATGGATTAATCAGCACCCCGTAGCAATGAGCCCAGTCTATTTTCGACTGCATTCATCGATTACTTTACTTTTCATATCAAGTTTCATACCGAAATTTCAACATAGTTTTTAAAGCATTGTGCGCCATTCGTGATACCTTCTTTCTCCTTCTCATAGGACTATCAGGAATCGATTCCCTCCTCATTCTTCACCATCCTCTATCGAATGGTTGATACCGTTTTTTGATTGAGGTCCTTTTTGAAATACTGCACTTTTTTTCATCTTTTCTTTTATCTTTCGCCGAAATTTCCATAGAGGACCTCAATCGAAGATCGGTATCAACCATTCGATAGAGAATGGTGGAAAATGAGGAGAGAATCGATTCTTGATAGTCCTGTAAGGAGGAGGAGGGAGGTATTACGAATGGCGCACAATGCTGTAAGAACTATGTTGAAATTTCGGTATAAAACTTTATATGGAGAATGGAGTAATCGATCGATAGAGTCGAAAATAGATTGAGCTCATTGCTGAAGAGTGCTGATCAATCCATCAAATTTTGGTGAAGCATGATCGGTGCGTTTGGGAGTTACCCTGTACCAAATGGAACATGCATACACCCGGACTAATGGGCAGTGGCTCATAGAGTAATTCATATGCGGAGTTATAAGAGATGGGGGGAACTTATGCGAGTACTATCAGATAGAGCTTGCAGAGTAGAAGAAGATGAAATCGCTTTCATCAAGATTGGTGGAACATAAGTGGGTGTAAATTGAGAAAGAAGAAAAGAATTTGCACGAAATTCTTCTTCCTCCTTCATTTGTGATACCTTATTTTTTCTTCTCATAGGACTATCAGGAATCGATTCCTTCCTCATTTTCCACCATCCTCTATCGAATGGCTGATATCGATTTCTGATTGAGGTCCTCTTTGAGAAATACTCCGCTTTTTCCATTTTCTTTCTTCCCTTTCACCGAAACTTTCAAGAAGGTTCTCAATGAAGAATCGGTATCAACCATTCCATAGAGGATGGTGGAAAATGAGGAGGCAATCGATTCCCAATAGTCCTATAAGGAGGATCATAACTAATAATGCAATAAACAAGGTGGTGGAATCAATCGGATGTGGCATTTCGATGAAATCCAGTGAAAAGAGAAAGCATTCTGCTAATATCTTCTAGCAGCGTATTAGCTTTATGAGAATAATTATTCATGATGATGCTTGCAGCTTCTCTAGTTGCTTCCCATCCCTTCCTATGTGTCGGTATGGTACGTTTTCAGCAGTTTCTAACCAAAGAGAGCTGACAATTATCAAGGATCCCCGAATGATTGTTCACACGCATGCGAGGTGTAATTGATGAGAGCAACATGAACGGTGAGTTATTTGCCGTGGGTTCCGCCGGATTGGCGTCTCGACGTTACATCGGCAAAGAGGCGTGAGCCGATCGTTCACTCACTCATTTGAAATGATATACCCTATATTTCAGACCTCTCAGCTCTGACAACAAGTGCCATCCCAATTCCGAAAATGGCTCAAGCGAGTCCTAGACAGATTATAGTGTTATCTGGCGAGTTGAAGGCGTGACCAAAATATGAGGCCAGAAGTGGATAATAACCCTTCATAGAGTTCAATATGTTACGTCCTGACTTCTAGGGATATTGCAGATTTCGGCACTGAATCATATGATTGACTTGGACGTAATAAAGAAGGTCATTTCGGCAGGTCCATGCGCAGAAGAATGAGTTTATGCTTGAATTCACCTTGGTTCGCCGATTTGAGTGGGAAGAAGGATGGATGAGCTGTACGTACAACTAGAAAAGAACTGAGAAAGCGTATATGATGATGCAAAATATGCAAAAACTCTACCGAATCAGACGAGCGAGGAGCGCTTGGACGGAGAGATGATAGTACAAGGCCTTGTCGTGTTGCTCTGACGATCGGCGCTGCTCCAGCCCTGGGCGTCCTCTTGAGCCCAGCGCCGGACTAAT
Source organism: Eretmocerus eremicus (assembly GCA_030522705.1). Taxonomy (NCBI): domain Eukaryota; kingdom Metazoa; phylum Arthropoda; class Insecta; order Hymenoptera; family Aphelinidae; genus Eretmocerus; species Eretmocerus eremicus. Next base: position 1,613 of record JAPYYZ010003444.1, on the reverse strand, counting down.
CTATGTGGGGGCCCGAGGCAAATTGTTGTGGGGGCCCGAGGCAAATTTTTGTGGGGCCCATGTGAGGCCGAGGAATTTCCAGTAAGCCAAATAGCAATCTCACAATTCAATACAAACGACCTGAATTCGAGATAGGAATAGATATCCCCGATTCGTGAATTTCGGGATGAATATCCAAGATATTGGAGATATGAAGGCATTGCCGATGCTACGAGCTTAGTAGAATCAACAATGACTCCAATCTGTGCGATATCTCGAGAGTTTATCCTAAGATTCAACAACTGGACAATGTTGATGGGTATGCAATGAGAATATCGTTAGGATGCTCAAATCTTCCAGATCTTTTTCCCAGGGTCAATCACGTGCAATTGTTGCGGGAAGTATCCTGCGTTATTCAGTATTAGTATACCATGAATAAATCCAAATGATCTATCTTGCATCTACCCCATCAGAATTTATGGATGCCGAGTTTTCATCGAATGGATCGAATGAATATCACACTTTATTATCATGATTTCGTTCCTTCATTCACCATCAGAGAATGGGATAAATTGAAGAAAAGTGAGCGTGACGTGATTTTCTCTTGGCAAATTCGTCGATAACATCTGAAGAATCAATTTGTCTCAGCAAATCGTATTCTGTGCTCATTCTGGTCAGATTGCTTAACCGATCTTGTCTCATGGCTGATCTCAATCGATCCTTGATGAGTTTCAGCTTTGGAAATGATCTTTTGCTCGTACAATTTGTCGTCATGGGAACGAGATAGATCTTTAGTAGAGCAGCGATATTTGGAAAAACATCCAGTAGATCTTATTAAACAATCAGTTCATACATTTCATCCTCAAAAACACATGGATTCTCCGCTTTTCTGCCTCCTGTCCTCGGGATAACCAAGAAATTCTCTCACGAATTCTTTAAGAAGAACGAGTTCTGGAACTGAGTCTCCATCAAAATCATCCTTGTGAACTTGTATAACATTCAGTGCATAGGTCTCTACTTCTTCTGTAGTCAGACTCCCTAATTCTCTCAGAAAACCAAAAATTGAATACACTTTCTCGTAGGCCTCAATCTCACTGCCCAATGAAACAACGAGCTGATCAACTATTAGTAGAAAGGATTCGGTTCAAAACCCCTCAGAACTGGTCAACTCAACAGGTTCTGTACGGCTGTGATCGACCCTCCTGGAAATTTGCGGGTGCTGGAGCAGGCGCTCCGGCGGGCGCTACAGTGGGCGCTCTGGCAGGCGCTCTTACACCCGACAATTTTGGCAGTACTGAGCGCCTGCTGGAGCGGGTGCTCAGTTCAGGCTATGCAAATGGGAGAAAAACTCGGACAAGTAGCGAGGGAGGACGCGACTCAACGGAAGATCTCCTGTAGGGCGCGCACTGACAGCTGTTCAAGCATCCGCGATGGTGGGTGCTTGCGCGACCGCGGAGGCACATGCTGGAGCACCCGCCATTGCGCGCCTAACGGAAGATTTCCCGTCGAGTCGCGTCTTCTCTTGCGAGCTATCCCAGTGCTTCTTCGGCATGCATAACCTAAATATAGCACCCGCTCCAGCACCCGCTCCAGCAGGTGCTCAGAGCTGCGGAATTCATTCGAGATAGACATTC
>JAPYYZ010003443.1:0-11605 GCA_030522705.1 Eretmocerus eremicus | reverse complement strand
TGATGGTGAGTTGGAAATTTTGACTGATTGTTATATACTTTTTTAAGACTCGGTTGTAAAAATGTTACCTTTTATACAGCCCTGAAGAGGCCGACATTATCGGCGAGACGTTGGCTGATTAGCCAAAATAAAGCAAGGATAGTCCAGTGAACCCACGAATTTTTATTGGATCGACCCAAAAAGTTTATTTGATGATCTTTCATTTAAAAGTCTCATTTCTTCAGGATATATACATGGAAGGTTCAGTTCAATTGAGTGTATCTCTCGTCTCCCACATTCAATCAAAAAACTGAATGGCAGGTTTGTCTCAATCCACTCTTAGATGATGTACGTAAATGTTGAAATTTTCATCAAGACCCCTGCAACAATTCATCGCCAAATCAGTTTTCAAGATGACCACAGAGCCACACATTAAAGAGCTGAGAAATAGCTATTTAATAAAAAATTGTTTATGTACAGCAGAACCTGTCCGTTAACTCCACTCAATGTACTCTGATCTGGCAAGGGTATCTCTCCAACATCTCTCCCTCAAATCTCTCTACTATCTCATGTGAAAAACTCTTTTGCCGAGTGATACACCATGTAAGCCTTGACAGCTTGCTCACCAAGCGCTCATTCCTGATTTTGTTGACGGCTGCTCTTATTATACCTTGGTCTGCTCACAGACCCCTTAACAATGGATAAGAGTTCATAGAAATATCTATGAGTCACCTTTCACTATGATCGAATCAACTCGTAAAGAAGTTCCAATACCATCAGCTGATATAGTAATGGTAGACTGTTGCCCAACTTCTTGGTGACCGTATTGCTAACTCTTGCTTTTTGGCTCTTTATCGAACCATGGATGCTCCACTGATAATCACAAGCACAACATCGTTAGAGATATGCTGACTTTCTATTATTCATTAACAATTCCAGAAACTTCCAAGGATATTACTAGACGGACTCCTTATGATTTGAATGAACACACTGGGCCATCTACACGCTCTGTGTTCACCCATCCTTGTTTTCTTTGGCAAACTGATCCAAATTCTTGTGATTCACATCAATGAACTAAAATTCTCTTACTTTGAAAACCTTTGAGAGTTCTCAGTTGTACATTGGACAGGATTTGAACTTGAACACCCACAGAATGATTCACTCATGGTTGGAGGAGTACCAATGCCAGGCCTTTGTACTAAAACCGATTCCAATTTCAATTTGAATAATCGAACCGTCTTGCTTCTACTTGTTCACTCATACACGATGTTGGGTTCTAAATATCAGCGACTTCATGTGTCACATGGCAAGGATATCAACCAAAACAATGTAAAGCTCATTCACAATAGCAAGAACTTTTCATGGGGCGTTCATATCCACAGGGCGTTTAGAGGCGCGAAAAAAACGAATTCTCAACGATCTTCTATTCACACGTAGAGCAATTTTATGAATCAATAAAATTGTCCGTCAACCTTTGTATGATTTTTCCTCCAAGTTGATAGTTCAGAGTATCTAGTTCATCAATAAAAAAAATTCGAAAAAATTTCAATTTTTGACGAATTTGTGACCTGCCTACGCTGTTAAGGGGGTGATGAATTGTGCTGTGCAAAATATAAGACTTGTTCCATCTGCTAAAAATTGATCACAATCCTTCTAATTTTTCGTCTCTTCAAAACAATAGAAAACCAGCAAGCATGGCATGGTGACGGCTCTATCCGACCCCCGGAGCAGCAGTGACCAGCAAAAACTCATCCCTGCAGCGCCAGATTGCTCCCCGTCGCCGCAATTGAAATGGAAAATTTTAAGCCACGACGAAAGCTGCGGGGATTCCTCGCGGAAATTCTTCGGGCGCTCGTAATATCCATCAGAGCGCTCCATTCCAGGACCCGCGCTCTGGCAAACTGCAGCAGCAGCGGCCAGCTGATGCACGCGATCGATATTAATTTAGCCGCTTACGCGCGCGAGGGAGAAAGAGAGAGCCGGCGCTCCAGAGCAAGTAGCGAAGCGACAGGGTAGAGAAGGGGTGGCATAACGAGGCTATAAAAACAATGACCGAGAGACAAGCGAGCGAGGCAAGCCGGAGGAAAATCGAGGCGCGCAGCGTTTTTTCAGCTCTCTTTCGCCGCGGTGAAATCGCTGCTCGCTCGAACAAGTAGTACAGGTATACGTGTGGCGCGACAGTCCCGCGGGAACTGCTCTCGGCGAGCGAGCCGATTTCCACGTCCTCGATGTCGTCGTCGTCTTCGTCGGGAGGGAAGGAGGTGAAGATGAGTGCTGTTCCAACGCCGAGTTCGGTTAAAGCGCGAGCGTTGATAGCGCAGCCCGCAGCCCCTCGCACCGCGTGCATTATTGATACGAGCAGAGACACGAGAGAGGAGCAAAGCTCGAGCCTGATCAATATTCAAAAGAGCCAACTACTGCGAGTGGCGCGAATCGCGCGCTCATTACTCATCCTGGCTTCGAGGCACCTGATAGGATGCCAAGGTGTCTAATAGTTGGTACTTTGAGTGTAGGGGGCTTCGCGTGGAGATTAGTTCTCGGATGTGTTGTGGGTGGAGGAGTTTGATAGCGTGCGCGCGTTTCGTAATTTTCTTCGAAATTTTCGATTAGGGGAGATAGTGTGCATTTCTCTAAAATTTGTTGGGAGAGAAGATCATAGTGACTCTCAAAAGCTTCAAAAGGAGGGTGGAGACTGAACAGAAATCTTTCGTGTTTATGGAAATCGATGTGCACGGACAATTTTTTTTCAAAAAATCGAACATGCGGTTGCTCAGAATGTTAGCAATATCGACTGAGTCGTTGGTCAACGATTCCAATTTGCGATAGACTTCAATGGAAATCATTATAGATACTTCCGATTCAACTATCTCGAGGATATGTCCAATGAATAACTCATACACATCAGGTATCTGAGAATTAAAACTTATTCCTAATCATGTATACGCGCGTACCTAACTTACAAGAGAATTGTTTGAGATGATATTTATAAATTCATTTTGTAATTCATCCTGAGACCTGGAAGGGATCCGAGTGTCTATATTCGTGTCAACATGGTTGAGATGTACTCAAGTATATCTAACAGTTACGGTAATGGAAGAAGTACTCTGTAGGTGAGAAGATTCAGAGAGATGGAACACCGAAGTCGAAAGACTCACACTTATTCGATTTTGTAATTCGATTGCAGGAAGCTAAACATCTTGCATCGAACTATATTTCAAGGCAATCCATCTCACATCATGAATCACATGATGAATGCCTAATAGACATCGTAATAGAGAATCATATTCGAATATTGATATTTCAAAAGCCATTCTTTAGCCTAGAGAATCTGTCAAAATGTTCAAAAGAGGGTTAATTGAGAACCACGAGAAAATATTCGATAGGAACTCTTGTGTTCGAATAGTTCTCATTAAAATTGCGGGAAATTTGGAATGAGAACTTTTCAACATCTCAATACAGATTATAGGCTTAAGGAAAAGCATAATCTACGATACATAATTCAAAAGAGTTTTTTCAGTCTCCAAGATCGCCTGTTGCTGTGATTACAGCAAAATAGCATTGTATACTCGCATGATTATGCGAGTGTTTTTGTTGGCATCAACTGCCTATTATCACATCCCCCTTCCTGAACGAATTCACATTAGAGTAAAAGTTAATGTCAAGGTTGATGAGCGAAGTACTAATTCAAACATGTCTGCCAATAAAATCCAACTCGCCAAGAAAGCAGATTTCCGTGCTGTGCAAATCCGACGAGCAGACGCACCTCATTTTACATTCCATTTGATCGACGAGTGAGAGGGTGCTCGACGTCAGTGCGAGCTCATACGCTCCATAATTTCTTCTCAAGAGTAACAGATGATGCGCCAGTGTCAGCCTCCGTCGGATTCGTTCCATTTATCATGGAATTCTTTCCGAGATACGTAGAGATGCCGCGCGGAGCTGCGCTCGCTCTCCGAGACACATGCACTTATTGATCACGCACGTATATCGCACGAAAATAGAAGAGCGAATCAGCCCTCGTAGCTGCGATGCACACACGCGTCTCTCGCCTCTGCCACGCGTCTCCTAAGAGCGTATTTATGAGGAGCTTGTACATCGCAAAGCCATCCGACCCTCTTCACACGGGCGACGCGCATAGAAAATCAGTTCGCGATACTGCGAATAATCGCGATTCCGTCTATCTTTCTCTCTCGCTGCGACGCAGCACGATGAGCTTGCGCAGAGTTACGCTGCGCCGAGGTCGAGCGAGCCGAGGTAAATTCATTGCGCGAATATAAACATCAATTTTGCTGCTCACCGAGCGCGCAACGGCGCTGACTGCGTGTACCCTTATCTCAGCCGGAATTACCATATTCATGGCGGATTTTTTTTCGTTAATGGCGAGGTATCGCCGTAAATACCGTAATCTCCGCGAATGTACACGGATTTGGAGGATACGAGCAGTGGTTTAGCGGTATGAATGTAACATTTTTTTTTTCATAAGATACACTGTGTTCGGAATTGAGTATTTTGAGGAAAAAATTCTGTAGTTTAGGCATGCGAATGAACTTGTAGAATTATTCTGAGTTGGATTATTTCCATAGCAGTGCTAGAGTGAGGAGTTGATCGTTGTTGTAAAGGAGACTAATCTGTATTGGACATGTTGTTGAGAATTTTTAATGATGCCAAGTTTCCCTAAAAATCATGCAACTTGATTACAAAGTTTATGTTGATGGTGCTCGAATTTCATCGTTCAGCTCGTGTTGTCAGAAAATTGGGTAGAGGGTGATTGCGGATTTTCTCATGGGCACAAGAGTCCGTTCACATTATGCGGAAAAAAATGTGATGATTTTATATATACAGGTATAGAGGAGATTGACTTACAGTCACGCCTTCGAAGCTGGTGTTTCTGAGGGCCTCGAGAAAAAGCTTCTCCCAGGTGTCGTCTCTGTAGCGAAAATCAACGATTGTCTGATTGCGCCAGAACGAGCGTATCCTGCGCGATACGTGCTGGATCGCCAACGCCACCGCCCAGATACCGTCGTACGTGTAGCCATGGAAGCGCGAGTATTCGCTCCCGCGTTTCGCGTTGTACGACTCCAAGTACTCGTCTGGCGTCTGTAAAATAGAAATCAGCCTCGTGTGAGTTGAATCAATATCTCTCCACTGCTCTTCGAGATTTACGAGGATACGATTTTTAAATTGAGTCTATACTCGATGGATCCTCAGTAAAGTTGTGATTCTCTGAGAAGATACTGAGTTTTGGGAACATTCGAGTAGTCCCACGTCGGAAGCGTCTCGATAGTGATACTAAAGTTCACACATCTATGCAGGAGGTACATCACCACAATAACCAAAAATACTTACAATGATTCTCTCACTTTGGAAGGGATATGATATCTAGAGATGAATGAGGAATTTTAGGGAATATTTCATCATTTTGGACAGGCAAAGCAAGACTATGATTCATCTGTAACTGGCAGCATATTGATTGTATTTCATACAATTAGAACCCTGCATTTTTTCCCAGCCTTGCAGTAAATCCTAGATGGGAAAACTGTCGAACACAACGAACGGTAAACAATCTCCATTTCCTGTAGCATGAACGAGATAGGGCACTGAGTAGAATGATAGACGATTTGCAAGAAAAAAGAACAAAGTTTTGTGGAATCACGGATGTAATTCTTCTGGAAAAGACCATTGCCCTCAATTCTGAATTTCATCGATGGTGCTTTGAATTTTCTCGAGAGCAAATATCACGGCAATCAAAGAACGTAGTCGATGAATAATGAAGCGCGACTCGATTCCGCTCGTGACTAGTCAAACAGCTCAATCGAGCAACGCCGATTCCGCGCTCAGAGAATCTCTCACTTCCGTGAAAAGAGACCCGAACTCTATCTATACATCCGAGTCGTCGCAGTCGACGATTTATGCGTTCGTCGTTCGCTTGGGAGCAACGCGCTTTCCGTAATTTTTCGCCTCTACCGCGAATATTTTGATGAGAAAATTTATTTTCCGAACCTCGCGAGAGCTCTCCCGAGCTCTCTCAGGCTCTCGAGAGCCGCGATTCATTTCTCTCCTATTCATGCCGAGTTTTTACGTTAGCGTCGTCGACGAGGCCAGTACTGACCATGTAACATCTGCTTTTGAAAGCCGACACCAGAAAAAAGCTAAAACGATTCGTCCGCGTGAAATTCCGAAAAACAAGGGTTGCCTGGAGTCAATCAGAGGGTCGAGGCGAGAATTTTTCCGAAAGCGTCGCGCGAGCCAGTATCAAGGCATCCGCGCGCAGATGTGCGTGAGTGTATATTACACAATCGCTATTGAGATCTGGGAAAGGTCGTGCGGGTGACGGGCGCAGTTTGAATACTTTGCGAATTCGGCAGCACGGTGTTTTACACGCGATTCTGAGAGCCGTCAAAGTCAAGAGTTGGTCGAGCGCGCGGCATTCGATACGGATCGCCGCTGGGACGCGAGTCTCTGAATTGCGAAAGCTCTATTTGTTCACCTGACTCCCCGAACGCGTACTGGAATCCTGTCGTTTTATTACTGCGAGCTTCGCCATGTGTTGGCGAGTGACGTGACGTTGCGAGAAAGAGAAAGAGAGACGTTGTTCTCTCGCTGCAGCCGAACGACTGTTTCGAGATCAACAGAGGTGGATTGCAGTTCCCATACAAATTCGTCCCGACTCGGAACGCATGTCATCCTCAGCTATTGCCACGGTTTGACGTAACACAAGAATGTGCACGGGTATCCGTGTATATGGTGTCGTATAACTTCTTGGTGCTTTTGACGAGCTGAATGGAAAAATGCGCGTATGAAAAATACGACGGGATGTAAAGTGGAAATGAAGTCAGATTTACGGCACGAGATGCTTAGCTGTCCTCATAACAAATGCTCCAGCTGGGATAGAATGGAATTCACCCATCGCAGTCTTATTCTTGTGGGGGCGCAAAAAAAATATGATGAAACTGAAAACCATTGTGAATCGACAATAAATGAAGGAAATATTGGGAAAGATAAGGGCGAGCTTTTGTCTCAAGTTCCAGTCGTGATTCAAAACTTTTGTTAGTTGACGTGACGGTACTTTTTTGTGAGTGATATTGCTGTAACTTATAGAATTCCTATCACAGACAACGCCAGTGAGGGTCTGAATTATCATAGTCCAACGGACTCAAAGATCACAGATTCTTTCATTTTATTGCTCACGAATTCTTATCATGATTTCCCATCAAATACAATCAAGGAGTAGCAGATCAAGATTCTTTCAAAATAATAGTTGTTTTCTGAAAACACCGCTGAAGCTCTCCTAAAAATCGCAACTTTGGAAATGATTTTTAAGTATTGCTGCTATGGAGTATCGTCTGAAACTGCGAGCGGATGGGTAGTTTTATAATGAAGAACTTGTAGAACTGAATTCGCAGACGACAAAAATTGCCCTTAGTATACAACTATACTCATACATCTAATGTGGCGCATGATAATTTATTTCGATACAAGAGTAGAAAGCTTGGTTTTTGCATAGCGAGTGATGCTTCTCGGTCCCATCCGGGAACAAGGGTCAGAATAGTCACGAGAATGCGATATCTATATTTTACAGCCGTGTATCGTGTACTATTCTTCGACAATATGTGAGTGGAAGTGAAAATTTCGTTTGAAAATACTATTTTCAGGCACAGTGTCCAAGAGTACGATCACTGGGATAGAATTCTTCCAAAGAATTTGAAGACTTTGTTACCCCATTGCACAATGTCGATATGATCTTTGGATCGATTCCTAAAAATGATATAGAGAATCAGATCTTGCTCAGCTGGAAAGTAGTGTAAAGGATAATGAAACTGCGATGTAACCATCCTGTTCAATCAGTCTGAATCACAACATTACGCACGAATCGACATAACTGCTAAAGAAAACCTTTTGCACTCTTTCCGAGTCAACAATCGCGATCGTGCCAGCAATCGAAAGCGCAAAATCGTATTGCTACTGATCTACAACAGTAAAAACCTCTCAGAGCAAAAGAAGCTTGGCCAGAGTCCCGCAGACAGATCCATTTCGGTTTGTTTGCGCGCCTCGCCCTTTTTGCGCAGACCATCTCTCCTTGTACCGCTGACTTACAAGGTGTAAGGTCTCTTCCTGTGTGCGGATGTGCCGCCCCGGCTATTTTTCCATTCGTTAATGCCGTCGCGCGCCAATCCAATTTAAGTTGTCCCAAGACGCAAGCGGCGGAAGCTCGGAAAAACTTGGACCCGTGCAGCGTCACGATGTGCGCGAGTGACGGGGAAAACAGCGCCGGAGGAAAAGAAGCGAGAAAGACGCTTCAGATGTTTTGGATGCCAATTGCTTGGCAGTGCACCGTGTCGGAAGATATATGCTCGCTAGCGGGCTCGGCTTGATTCAGTTGTGCGCCGCCGTAGGCAAGACGCAAAGAGACGCACGAGAGCGTCGAGGAGGTGACAAAAGTGAAAAGCTTCGTCACGAATCTAGCGATGCTTTTTTATCAAAACCAACGGCACGATTGGCGAGGAATACGTGATGGATGTAGAATTTCATTCGAGGAGTTCCTGCTGTGGATGTGTATTGTGAATACCATACTGCGATTTCTGGATGATATATCTAATTTTGCTTGAATGAAAATCCCCAAAGCTCTCTTTATTTGTTGTCAAATCTACTTGTAACAAGCCAAAATGAATCCCAACGTTGTGACACCAATCGCGCAAAAGCAAATACAACGTTTCCACATAGCATTAAGTTCCATCAAGTGGTGCTACCTTTCAGATGCCATCTCAACGAGTTGGATAGTCAAGAGTCACAAAAGCTATACTCGCGTTTCACTGTAATCGAGAATTCACAAACTGTACTTGAGAGATATTTTCGAGTGAACGTTGAAATAGCTGCATCGTATATCAAATTAGTAGACGAGCTTCCAATTATGTGAAACATCTCACTCTGCGTAATGGCAGACTCATGTGCAGAGAGATACTTGAGAAATTTCTACTCCTGTTATCATGCCGAGGTGAAGTTGGGGATTACGTAATACTATACCATCCACTCCCTCGAATTGCGTAACTGCGTCCGACGCGATTCTCTTGAGTATTGCAACTACTCATCACTTCTCCGTTGTTGTAATTGACCTCATAGTACGTGCCTAACTCAATTACGTACTTTCTCGACAACTATCTGAGTGAGCAGAGTAATAATTTATTTCGCCTTTCAGGGGTCGCGTGATGCGAATCTTCGAGAGAGAAATGTATCCCTACTTTCTCTCCAAAAGACAGGTGTTAATTCATGAGAAAGTCATAAATTCTTCAAATTCCATTAATGAGAGTGAAATGAGCTAAAAATTCCACCCCCAATACCTATACCCTCATATACACTCGTGATATTCACAAAAACGGCTTTCTTTCACATTGTACACGTGACATCGCAAAGCCATGGCTAGTGAAATCAACAGTAATGGAATATTCATAAATCAGTCGATCTAAAAATGTGATACGTGTGCGAAATGTGTACAGGCACGTGACGAAAAAGTTTGCGCTCAACTTTTGCGAAGTTAGAGAAGATCTTCCGCGTTGAGAGTGAAGTGTGTGGTGAGCAAACTTCTTGTACTTACAATTCCAGAGACGGTGATCTGTTTCTCAGTTGATAACGGAAGTAGGTCGGTCAAAATCGTACCGTGCAGCGCTTCTTGCATTTCCAGAGGGACGCAGCCAATGTCAGATCCAAGCCACCAATTTTCCGTGTACATGCCCATTATCACCCACTGATACTTTCGCCCGTACATGTTTAACCTGCGAAATGAAGTCCAAGCACATTTTATTTTTTCGTGAGGGTAATACTCCAATGAATCATCATGAGCCTTCAATCACTCTTTTTCTGAATGAAAGAAAAAAATTTGGAAACAAAATTCATCTGATTCATTTATATTTTGAGCTATGGCAGGTATCACGATTGAAACATTTCGAGGTATGAGATCTATTCTCGACGAATTGATGAAATTGCGACACCTTGTAACTGCTGAGTGACATGTGAGGACTTCAACGTCTAATCCTGAACAAAAGAAAATCTACAGTTGTGATCGCATTAACAGCTTCGGTGGTATAACTGCGAATTATAATTTGTCCCGGCATAATTTTTTATTCAAATCTACAGCATGGCTAGGGCAAACAAAGAACTTTTTTGGTAATGTTAAGCATGTTTATTGCACTATACAGAACCTGTAAGCCAGAGAATCGATTGGAAAGTGAGGAGTAACAAAAACGATGCGCCTCTGTTTCAAGGCTAGGGTAATCGTAATGCAAAAACATCAATAGAATGGAAGTTGGATGTCTTGGGGAATTCCACCCTCTTCACATTCTGGCGTATGGTTGAAAAAATATATGAAAAAAATAAAGAGCTCGAGCAAATTTTTCAGAAAATATTTGAGCAGAGCAGCCCATCATCTCCACTTCTCAAACTCGGTAACCTCTCAAAAGAATTTCATCTTGGAGCAAAACAAGAGAGTGCATAGGAAGAAGATGGAAGAATAATCGTCTTGAGCAAAGTAGCTTACCTATAAGCTTCGCAAAAAATTTTCATCGCCCACACCTCGTTGAAGTTTCCCAGGATAATCCTGACATCCTTCTGTTTGAGCTTTTCTAAAGCCGTCGTAACTTCCGTGGCGAAGCTTTGACTCTCCACGACCTCGATGTCGTTCTGGTCGAGATCAGAAATTAACCTATTGTGTGCCTAAAACACATAAAATAATTCTCCAATTCAATACATGCTCGCAGAGGTTACGATATCTGATGATTACGGAAAAGATTGTAGGATGAATTAGGATGAGTTTTGGTCCGGTTTTCATTCTAAGATCAAAGATTAGCCCGCTGCTGTGAAATTTTGCAAGTCCAAATAGTCTACTCCCACTCGTGCCATACATTGGAATTACACTTTGGTGTTATTGACTGGATATTTTGTATCAGATTCTCAATGTTTCGAGATTCAGAATTTTGAGAGATGCAGAAATGCTTTACTCTCTCGGGTATAAATCGAACATCTGCTGGATTTCACGCGCACTCGAGCCAACCTCGTATTCATTGAGCCGTATAACGCAGGCGAAGAAATTTTCCAGAGTCTCCAGCGCCTCAACGTCAGCTTTCTTGAAGTACACCTGCAACATTTGCCATGCAAGATACCGCAGTTCTGCATACTGTCGTCTCTGGGAAGCTCGTAACTGTCCGGCTTCTGGTGCTGCAAGCCGAGGCAGTTTTTCATTGGAGGCAAGAGAAGCCGCGAGGAATAATAGCTCGTAAGTCGCGAGTGGCGCTCCAAGACGGCTATTTTTCAGTTAGCTCGTCTTTTTTTAGGGCTCGCAGCGCGCGCGCGCGGGCCTCCGATCAAGATAAATTTTTCTCGCCAGCATACGCTCGAGATACTCTCTCTCCCCCCCTCTCTCTCTCTTGGCTGCTTCACCGAGATCAGGCATTTAAATATGTTCCGAGCTCGCTCTGTAAATTCACCAAGTTTGTTGCTTTTACGGGCTCTCGCGCGGTGGGATTCCCGAGAATTACCCCGTGCGTCGTAAAACCCGAGCGTCTTTCCCTTCTAGCTCCCAACTTTTCGCACTGCCTAATTGCCCCACTCGTATTCTAATCCACTGCCTGACACTACA
>JAPYYZ010003442.1:0-11605 GCA_030522705.1 Eretmocerus eremicus | reverse complement strand
GAAAAATCCGTGAATGCACGACGCAAGTCTCCCCTTGCGATTTTTGGTTCACGAGTTCCATCTTCCATACTATCCTCCAAAATATGTTGCCGTGCCTCTTGGATTTTTGAATGTACGTCTTTTATTATCACCGAATTTGATGAACCATGTGAGTTGAATTTACGAAATTTACTAATTTTCAAAATATTTTCTCTCATTACCGACGGATGATAATGGTCCAATATTTCCGGGAGGGGGAATCTTGACGAAGACTTCCGTGACGTACGGTCCTAACCTTTTCATGGAGGTGATTGAATCAGGCACGTTGCGAGGACAGTGAGTTCATTACACTTTACTTTCTTTTTCGATTTTACTACAACTTTCCCTCTCAGATCTAATTCTTATATCACCTATTCCGAGTTTGGCCATCATGCTGGTCCTTCTTTGAATTTGGAAAACAAAAGACGGTTCAAACAGCTGCTAAACAGTCACCTTTGCTCACCAAAGCTGGTTTTGTGCTCTTTTAAATTTTCATCAAACGTAATTTGGATCCAAAATTATTGCGTCTCTCAAGTAAGGAAAATGTTTTATTTTCTAGATAATTCTTTCTAAAACAAAGTGATGAGTAGCTTGCAATACTTTACTCAAATGGCAAAAATTTTTGGCTGTAACCTAACTTTGTCATTTGGAAATTATTATGTAGAGGATACTATTTCACTCTTCACCCTTCATACGAAATGTTCTTACATCACAAATGATTTCATTTTGTTTCAGCTGAATCACCATGCAGATCTTCGTTAAAACCTTAACGGGTAAGACCATTACCCTTGAGGTTGAGGCTTCGGACACAATAGAAAATGTCAAAGCAAAAATCCAAGACAAGGAAGGAATCCCGCCTGATCAGCAAAGACTCATCTTTGCTGGTAAACAACTTGAAGATGGGCGAACTTTGTCTGATTATAACATTCAAAAAGGTAAGCAAAACTTGGATTGGTCAACAAACCATACTGTGATTGACAACCTTGTTTCCAACAGTAATATTTTCTTACTCACGAGTTGACACTTATTTTTTTATTTTATTTTCTGCATCTTTGGTCAACTGAAAATTTCTCATGTGATAGAATAAGTCAAATTTAATCAATTCATTGTCTCTATCAACTTTTCCTCAATGAGGTAATGAAAAGTGATTCAATTATCTTTTTTTCATATCTGCTCAGAATCTACCCTTCATCTTGTGTTGCGTCTACGAGGAGGTGTGATTGAACCCACTCTTAGAATTCTTGCACAGAAATACAACTGTGACAAAATGATTTGTCGCAAGTGTTATGCTCGTCTCCATCCCCGTGCTACCAATTGCAGAAAAAAGAAGTGTGGGCACACAAATAACATTCGTCCAAAGAAGAAGCTAAAGTAAACTATTTTTTCATCATTTTTTCTCATTCAAGAATTGAATTCAATGACTCACTCGTGTAAGGCAAATAAGTCAAATTCTATTGTCTTGGAAGCTTGTACATTCAAAGACACTTTTTGAATAAATTCTTTATTAAAAAATTTCAATTGATTTATCTTTTAAAATGATTAGGATTAAATAGGAACCAGCCTCCATCTCATTGTCAAGTATAAAACTGAACAGTATATCTCACTTTGTTTCTCTCTCAATCACTATGGTAAATCTGGATGCAATATGCCCAGATCAAGTTGCTGTTGATGTGCATAGCGCTCATACAAACTCACATCACTAGGATTTGGCATAGATCCCCCATACTGAAATAATACAGTCGAGTTCACTAACTAGGAAGTCCAAAATCAAATGCATACACTTACCTTTGCTTTCTTGACATGATGCTCATAAATGCTGATGCTGTCATTAGAGACGATTGGAACGTTGAAATGCTTTTGATCAAAACACTGGTGAGTCTTGTCAAAAAGCTTACAGAATATTTTCGATTTATCAGACTTATATCTTGCATTTCTACCCATGAGCACAAATCTGATCAAATTTAATGAGTTTAAAAAAAATTTAATTCTTTAGCCTTTAATCAAGAAGATTACGATCAAACCTTTTGTAAAGAACCAAGTCGCTCCTTTTTGGTTGCTCAGGCTGCATACCGTAAACTTCTCTCATTGGTGGGAACAAAGTTTCAAAAGAAGTTAGTTCTGAGCTATTCTTGGATGCCGTCATTTGAGACTCAGTTATTTGTTGACTCTCATCTTCATCTGAACTAGAAATACTAGAACTGGAAAATTTTCCAATGAAATAAGAGAAATTTTAGACAAAACTATGCTGGTATTCAAATAGTGAGTGATATACCTAGCACTTGATGTTGTACTGCTTGTGCTACTTTGTCCAGTCAATGAAGGATTTTTTAAGTTAGAGTTTTTGTTACCAGCTTCCTCTCTTCTTCTACCTGGTCGTACTCTGACAGCAAATGGGCTGAAGTTTGTTGTGAAGTGAGGCATGAAATCTCGCACAGAATGGCTCACCATATAAGCATAAACTTCTGATAATAATGATATCTCATACGGCCTGCAATTTGTAATTTTCCACTAAAATCAGATATCTTTGGGGGATTTGAGTAGAATTTCTAATGCATGGTAAGACTATTCGAGGATACCTGTAATAATCATAATAAACATCTACCATTTCTTGTTCAGTATCTTGCACTTGAATCATTTCCGCACACGTTTTCGTGACTTCATCTACTGCATAAGGGAGGCATTTGTGAACACTCGTATCCCACCACTGAGTTATGATCTTAAATCTTCGATAGTACTTGCAAGCTGGTTTATTATGTAGGTAATAGTCTGTTAATAATTCCCAGATTGGAGGTTTAGTTTCTTCTGGGATGAATAGACCTGCAGAGATATTTGGTTTTTTAATATACATAGTATAAATAATAAAATAATAATACTGGTTAAGCATTATTCAAGTAATTGTATTGATCATCAATCTACTCTGAATTTACCTAGAAATAGATTGATTGTATGTTGTTTTTCTTGATCACTGAAAGTATTACTATAATATCGGCTCAATGTTTGCATGATGTCGTTCCCCTGGCTGGTCCATGGAGCAGTTTTCCTATGCAAAGTTTCTTGTAAAGATATTGTGAAATTGTCTTAATGCTATCCATTTTTGAGGAGTAGAAATTCAGCCCTTACCTGTATGTCTTAATTCTATGGACTAGTTGGGAGCCTCCATATTGAAGAGCTAAAGTATCCCCATGATCCTCATATAATTCCTCAAGCATGCGGACACAGTCTGTATCAAATTCAAGTCTTGGAGTGTTGATCACTCCCAGAGAATGTAACTGATATCCTAAAGCACATTTTCCGATGGCAAATTGGGCGGTATTTGTACGGTCTAAACAATCTACACAGTTAGTTCTGATGATTCCAGTCTGTACAGCACCCTTTCTTGGAAAACATTGTTTAAATCTATTTGTAAAGTTGTAATAATTGATGTCATCAGAGCTTTTACATAATTTAGGAGAATCTCTACTACTTTTAGATTCAATAGACGATGTTAGAGATAAAATTGATCCGAATCTTTGGAACTTTTTCCCATTAGGTGTTGGGACTCTGTCACTGAATGAATGCATGGATTGGAATATTCCAGTCTTCAAGACAGCATTGTTTGCAATATTAGCAAGTCGTTCCATCACATTAGCTTCTTTCCTGCAAAATGAATGAGCTCTCCAGACTAAAGCAAGTAAAAATTGAAACATATCAAATCTCAACATTTTCCATGGTATCACTAACTTAATGGAATAACACATGACTTGTGGTGTCACTTTAATCAGGAATCCTTTCAATGAATTCTATTTGTCTTTAAACTCATCAAGGTGAACCTTACCCCTTATTCTTTCTAGCCATATCAAAGCTTATGTACTGAATGTGATGCTCAGTTGATAAGAATTGATTGAGATATCTGACAGCCACATTCATTTCCTCACTCAACGTACTCTCATGTTTCTTTTTTTCTCGTTTCTTTACAAGGTTTAGTATGATTATAGGAGACCCATAGCGTTTAAATAGTCCATTGAAATGGGCACCTATGAAGTCATAATCATGCATGAAACAATAACATTTGACACAATAAACTCAACAAATATTATTCTTCTGTAGGAAAAAATATACCTGCTGTCTCTATAAATGGATCAGATAGATCAACTGTTATTGTGGGCTTGGGCACCATTTTACTCACATCTTGACTCCAATGTCCAGGGACAGAGCCACGCATTTGAACAAATGAACTAAATCTACCATAATTTAATGAGCTGACACTCGAATCATGTACAATTTGCTCAGTCTCCACCTCATTTGCCACATCACCCTAGATTAGATAGATTTTCCATGCAAATTAATTGATTAATTGAAAATGAGTATGTCTAGATGACTTACATCAAAATTAGCGCCACGTTTAAGAAATCTTGTCCCAGCATATTTATTACTTCTTCTTGCAATGATAGTGATGTATATTGATCTCCCAAATACACTGACATTGGATTGTCCAATGAAACCATGAATCATATACAGTACCCAATCGCGGTGTAGATCTTTCTCAACTGGAGCCAACAAATGAGAATTCCATATGAAACGTCTATTAGGATTACTTCGAATTCCATAATCTATAGTCTTTTCACCATATCTAGACGTTTCATCATGCATTTGAATGAGTTATTTGAATAAAAACATAGTGAGAAACTTTTCAAATCAGAAGCACACATTATTTGATGAGAACACTGACCCATTTTTCTGCCAATCTTTGCGGGAAGCCCACATATTGAAAAATTCACCAGAATCATTGGCTAAACCGTCATTTGATTCTCCTTCTCTCATTTCACCCAATGGCATTTCAGTTCTGATGTATTTTGGAGGAGTCATGTTATGTTGTAATGTGTGAGTGAGATCATAGGAGTAGCTGAAATAGAAGTTGCTGCTCAAATCAATACTTTGAAACATTTTAACATATCTTTGCTCGTCAGGGTGGAAAAGTCTAACAGCATCACTAGGTATGTATATCATGGATGTATCTTCTATCTTGTATATTGTATGATGTCCAATAGCAGCTATTCTTCTCCTTTTGGTAACAAGAATAATATAGTAACCCTCTAAAAATCGTATGAATCCTGAAATACAAGAGAAAAATATTTGTCGAAATTAAAGTTTGAGTTGTCTGTCAGCCAAATGAGTAAGTGAGCAGAAAACTAAACATCAAACATGAAGCTGGGCATTTAAAATCTCAAAATAGTGTCTCTGGATGTAACTTATATACTTTTATTCTTTTAATGCTAATAGGCTGATGCAAAGCCTAGTACCTATTATACCAAATGCAGAAACCACTTTTGCAACTCCACTAGCAGTTCCACGTTGATTGGCTCGATTTCTGTTTCCCATATCAATCATCTTGACAAGATCTTTAATTTCGTCCTGAGTGTAGTCAATTTTGTCATCTATAACAAGTAAATCTCTGGGCTCCATTCTGTCTATCTTCAACACTCGAAATCGAGTTAAAGTGTTATTTGAGCCCATAAGATAGAAGTGCTGGAAATTGGAATGAACTTGTAAATTCGAAATAGAGCATTTCGTTTTCTACTAAAAGTCTAACATGTTGAGATTAGAAAATGAAATCACACTCGACTACTCACAGATTTCGTTTCATAGAGGGCTATCTTCTGCACTGAGGATATTATTGGATGAAAAACTACATTTGGCTTTTGATTCTCCATGGCTCCTGACATATTTTTACGGAAATTCACATTTATATATTTTTACGGATATTATTACGGTTATAATAGGAATAAAAATGCGGCTCCTCTGAGTTCTCCATCTTTTCAACAAGATTCCAAAATTGTCACGTTTTTATTCCAGCTGTTTCCTCGACTTTTGGCGAGTGATATTCAATGCAAAAAAAATATTGATTATTATTAGAACATTTTGGTAAGTATTGTGTTGGCGCGTTTAGTAATTGGCTGACTACGGTCAGCTGATGAACGTCTATTCGGCTATCCAATCACTCACACTTGCAACTGCAAGGGTAACTTGTATAACCGAGCGTGTTCATACGAGTGCACGCACATGTGTCGGTACTCGTATGTATAGGTACACGCTCATATATTACAGATCTTGCATGTGTGAATGATGAGCTGATCATTAGGTAAGTAAGAAAAATCTCATGAATTTCAAAATCGAAGGGATTATTCGATCGTATTTGAAAAGCTCATCTAAAAAATATGACCGTCTTGGATAGTTCATTCTTACGTTTCCCGCAAATGGACGCTAAATATGTAGTAATAGAATCTTCTATTTAGAGCCGTTCACGCAAAACACAGGGGTGAGCTTTCCAAAAATGTTATAATTCAAGAAGAGCTATCCATTCTTTAGAATAATGGCCTATATTAAAAGAAATCAAAATTAATGCCATTCATTTTGCCTGCTTATATCCAGTGAACACTAAAATATCTTTGCGATATCGTTAGAGATCTCTTACGCAATAACAGTTATCGTAATGGGTATAGACTATTCCGTAGAGAAGCAAATTTTCTTGAAAGTTCTCAACATGTATAGGCTTATGGAGAAAATTTGATTTGTTTGTAATTCGCCTAGTTGTAACAGTGAATCTTAATGAAACTTAATGACGAATCTCTGAAATAATTTAATTATTTCAGAGAATGAAACTTAATGAAACTTGATGAATAATCTCAATGAAACTTTTTTTACCTGGAAACGTAGCACATTGGCTAATTTTTTGTTTTTTTTTTCTTCGGGTACCTCAACTGAATTTTTGATGAAGTAATCTGGCTTAAGTGGCAAAGTAAAGGAATGAGAGTGCACAATGTAGCCGCCCTATTCCCGGGGCTATATACTTTTTCTCGCCACCCTGTTCTTCATCACTTCTGTACCGGACACAGCACGACATTTGACAATGACTTTTATGGTAGGAAACTTTTCATCCGTCACAAACTGAACATTTTGGCCACTTCGCAAGACTTTCCAGTCTCACCAGACGGAGCTACAGCACGCAGAAGTCGTTCATTGGATAGCGGCGTTCTGACAAAGTACACAAAATTTCCTAGTTGAGTAGATGAAAAGTGTTCGAGTTATTGTGGTACGAAAGACGAAAAGCAGGTAAAAACGTTGAAGAAAAGTAGATGTCCATGACTTTTATTAATTGAGGTAATGGGGACTCAATTAAAAACTTGAGAGGAAAATGAAGAACACGAATCGAAAGGTCTCGTCGAGTAGAATTAGATTATTTGAACAAGATGTGGATTAGGATAACTAAAGTGAGGGAAGAAAATCATAAGAGTAGAATATGAAGATCTTCATTTATTCGTGAAAAAACGATCAAAATTGAAGAATTTCCGAAATTGATATTTTTGAGAATGAAGAAGCAAAAATTGATAGATACACTGAAATCCATAGACTGAAAAATGAAGTATGTAGATTTTGAATAAAAGTATCAAAATATGTAAAATTGGTGGTATTCCACAGGCAAACATGAATAACTCGATCACGAACACACAAGCACATTGACACAGAGAAAATGTTGCACAAAATAATTCATAGGGATGTTAGGGTATATTAAGCTCTTGGAGAAAAAATTAGGGCACCAATCGAAAGATCTCGTCGAGCAGAATAAAGAAATGTATGTATTTTACTCGGGTTCCTTCCATTATTACGAAGGTAAGGAGGAAAGAAAGATTGAAAAGTCAGAATTTCAGTGAGACTGATCTGCAAGCTTTCTATTGGAGAAAGCAAAGTCAGTTCGCCGCAGCAAATCCATCATAGTATGTCACGAATAAGACAGGGACAAGGAAAAAGTTCGATTCCAGATGATCGAACCCAATCGAACCATAATTTTTGGAGACGTAAAAATTGACCACAAGATTCTCCGGGACTCTCCTTCAACTAATTCCAAGATTTCATCTTGTTTGGGAATATTATCGGAAATCATACCCTCCAAACCGTTTAGGATATTTAGGTCTCGATTTAGGAACATTGTTTTTGCCACAGCGGGACCAAAATACGTGTTTTACTCCCTCCTCGTGGATCGGGAATGACACGTGTTTTTTTTTCCCGCGTGGTAAAAAGTATAATATGCAACTGGGGAGTAAAGAGGACCATCCCATCTCGGGTCCTCATAGCTTTCGGCTTCGCCTCGAGCGATAATATTCACCCAGGAAGGGCTGGTCCTCTTTCACTCATTAGTTGCATAATGTAATATTTTTCGTCGTTTTTTGATACCTTTGCGGATCCCCAAAGGATCTCTTCTAGCATGGTTTCCAAAAAGAAAATCGATCAGTTCTAGATACAATTTTGAAAGATCACCATCAAAATTTCGGAAATAATTTCGAACGGTAAACCACTTGAAAGTACTTGTACTTGTTGTACATCCCTATTGGCCGGTCTAGCTGGAAAGCTAGTTCATATAAGAATGGCCCGATTACAATTGAAGTTATCGTTCATACGAGCTCACCTACCGCGCTCAGGTGGCGGCCACCACAGCTTGGATTAATTTTTCGAAACTATGGACCTCCGCGGTGCCACTTTCTAAATATGGCCTCTACACCGGAGGATTTTTGAAAAGGAATACAGATGAGAAAAATTGACTCCCCTCACCAAGATTTGAACTCGGATCTATGGATTATACTAGTCCGACGCCCTGCCAATTGGACCATCGGGGAGATACACGAGCTCTCTCAATCAAGGAGGCATTCTCTCTCATCTGCATCGATTTTCTTTTCCGAAAGAATGGCCCGAGATGGTTTCCCAGTCGTATAATGTGGAAGGCAAATCGGCTCCGCATAATTGGTCGTAGTCGATTGCCAGTTTCTTCAACTACTTGCACAGTAGTGAATGAAAGCCTCGCGGCGAAAATCTGGCTAATGAGATCCAAAGAAACTGTAAGCCCAATACAGTGAATTTTATACTATGGAAACCCGACTCATACTCACATATCTTTATCGACTCGTACGTCATAAATTTGAGCTATCTACAATCACACAGGTCGGTATAATCCACATAGACTTTTGAAAAGAATATGCAGATTGGGCCGGCGTTTAACTGAGGCTCAGAACAGACAGGTCCCACACTGCGTATCATTTTTTAGGAGTCTCAAAATCATGGGTCTCTCAACAGAGCTATACTTATTCATCTGGTGTACTTTTGAATATCTGAAAATCTTTCCTCTCTGTGTCGAACAGATTAGATGTTTTCATTTTGTGGCATTTTCAAGTTCAAAGCTTTAATTGTAGTTGATCGATAACTTTATAAATTCTGACTCGGGCAATCATCAGACTCGGCAGATGTACTACTGCCTTCGTGCACCTCCTCCCTGATCCGTTAAGATCCGGAATTTCTTCAATATTTCGATTTTGGAATTCACTCTCCAGTGTAGAATTCCAAGAGGATTCTTCGTCTCCCGACTCACGTGTTCTCGACCGAAGAGTTGTAACCCTGTTATCGCGTGTATCAATGGCAATAGCGCTTTATTCGATTATCGAGCTCGCACATCCACCGACCAGCTACGGCGCAGCTCTCAACTCGGACCTCTCTCTCTCTCTTACTCTTTTTGTAATGCGTTAGAAAAAGACGTCCGAACTAACTGCGAGCTACCAGCTCGATAATCGAATAAATCTAATATTTCTTGCAACAAATCATTGGGCGCGATCAAATGCGCACGAATCTACAGAATGCTCAAAGAAGCCGGCGACACTCTGTCCGGAGGAAGAATTGTTAATAAACCCAACAACTTTTTTTTAGCGATTCTGACTATCGGAAAATGCTCTTCTATCTTATGGACAAATGTGCACGCCCTTGCCCAGTGAGAACTGATTGTTAACTTGTAAATATGTTCAATAACATATATGTCTATAATGATATACGCATATAGACCTATTGAACATCCATCGAAGCATCTTTCTGCGAAGAAAGATTTTTTATGATGGAATCTCGGATGGGATTGAATAGATTTGAATTGACAGTTGTCATGATGAGGTGCAGAGATTTAGTCGATTCCTTTTTATGTTGATGAAAGGACCTAACTGCATTCCCTGAGCTGGTGACTTTTTCATAAATCGATTTTAATCGTCTAATCCTAGTTCACGAGTACTTCTCAAGGATACGAATATTTTCAGAATAAGCCACTGACTTGTCAAATTCTGCCAATGGCGATTTTTAATCATCTTTTTTTAGTCTACTGCGCGGGAAGAGCTTACTTTCCGTACGCTATACAGATGGAAAGATTGGCACTTTTGCGCGTCGTAAAAGGTAAAAACTCGTCAGCTCGCATAGGCACTTTTTGCGAGAGAAAGAGAGAGAGAGAGAGACTTGGAGCTTTAGCGTGGAAAAATCTGGTCGCTCTTGCGATCGCTCATCAATTTCATCATGCACGTCAATCTTGAAAAATAGATTTCGATCTCAAAATGAGTTGAGTGGATGAGTTGGAAAATCCTAAATTGGGTAGGATTCGTGACAAGTTCAGAATAAGAATTTTTCGGTATATTCAATGAACCGGGTACGTCCCCCTTGATAAGTTAGTTTTAAAATCCTCGGGACTCATAATCGAGATGAATACTTTCCCTCATACAACTTAATGATCAAATTTCATGAATGGTGTAGACAATTTCGAATGTCATACAGTACCTACGCGTGACTATGGCTCAACCCATCCTTGCCCCGTGAAATTGAGCCGTGGGTCACTGCAATATTTGCGAACGAACGCTAGACTTATGGCTTGGGAAAGGCGAAAAATGTTTATGGTGCTCATAAGTTCGTTCCGGACCGGCAATGGGTTAGAAATCGAACACAGTATACTGTGGCCACGCTCGTTCCGTTCTCGGCCATATGAAGGAATCAAAAAAGGTGAAAGACGGAAAAAGAAAGTCTTACACTACCATTCAGTGAGCCCCTAATGACTCGTTGGCTCAATTACGTTACGTCAGACGAGACGTATCCGACCGATGAAATACTGAGATCAACGACTTGATTTGGTCGCCGCACTCGGAATCTAGAGTGATAGTGGTCTTGGGAAACTGTTTCATTGGCTCGAATCAAAAGAGACTTACACATTTTTCCAATCGATATTCGCAATCAGATTTCTCCGAGGAATGCGCAATTTTCCTCGCACGTCCGTCGCAGCGTTATTTGGACTGACGTAGTCGGTGGTCGGGAAACTTTCAAGTTTCCCGTGGGCTGACCTCTAAAAAGGTCCTCCACTGGCCTGCAGACATCCGACAGAAACTCGACCATTTAATTTACGTGGCAACTTTGGGCGCTCTTTCTCTTCTATTCTGCAGTCGAGGAGTGATTTTGCGAGGCGCGACACTGGCGAGGTGGGGGCCGATTGGGGCTAGAAAATAAGAAAATGCGAGCGAGCGGGCACTGGGTTGGCGGCGTGCGCAACAACAGGTAGCCTTGCACATGGTCGCGCGCATCGGCTGGGCCGCGCGAGCTTGCGTTCGCTCGACTCGATGCGGGGCAGCTTGCGATGCAATAGCAGCAGCGTAGCCGAGAGCGGATCGAGAGGCAGGGGGGCAATTGTGTACAATTGACGAGACTCGAGGTGCGCGTGTGCGCGGCTCTCGTTACACGATCGCTGTACGCGGGGCGGGGGGAGTCGCGG
>JAPYYZ010003441.1:0-13445 GCA_030522705.1 Eretmocerus eremicus | reverse complement strand
TGCCTCTTCAATGTTCTCGTGTGGCGAGACGGAGACCCCCGCAAAGTGAGCGTTCAGCTCATCCGGTGTGAAACCGTGTAATTCTTCCTCTTTGCTCTTCGGTAAGAGGCCAAGGTTGCGCAAAGAGGGGATAGATGAGATCAATGTGGAAATTCCAGGAGATTGTTTCGCAGATATTATTGTACAGGAACGAGAAACGGGAATTGATATAGAAGATTGCGACTAGGATTCGCGGGTAAAATATTTTCGAAGTAAATGTGACAGATGTCATGGCTCATTCAATGTGGGAAATAACGAAAGTTTCATGTTATTCGAAAGTTTATGTGAAGAATGCGAAGACGGAATTTGTGACTCATTTCATGGGAATATTCAGGGTGAAACGGTCTTAGGATATGAGAAGTTCAATGCGCCAGGAGACGCGCCCCCTATCCTGGAATTGAAGAGGGAGGTATGCAAACCGAAATTAAAGAAATCCGTGACGAAACAAACGAAGAAGAAGATAAATGAACTCGATCAGACCATAGCGAGGTACGAGACAAGGCTGCCAAGATGAATCCAAGGAAATGTTGAATCAGAAAAATCCATGGGACTACAATTTTGGTTATGAGAAATGTCAAGATCATGAACTGGGAATTCATGGAAATTTAGCACGAGAAGTGAGAATTTTTAACCTCACAAGATTATCCAGAGTTGGGGGGATCAAGATTTTGTTCAGCTTATATCACCTCAACCCCGCAGAACGAGTCGTTGCAGGGGATCTGATTGCTTGTAACGACGATCAATTCCATAATGCGGGTGAAAAACTTCCATCTACGAATGTTATAACGCATGAAATTCCAACTGTAGGCGACGTGCCAATCCATGCTCGTCAATACAAACTCCCACCTATACTTCGAGAGGGAATCAATAGACAGGTAAAAAGACTTCTGGGGAACGGAATTATAGTTTCATCTAAATCTAACTATAGCAAACGGGTATGGATTGTCCCGAAGAAGGAAGATAGTAAGAGTAATGAGCGCTATAGAATCGTTTGGGATCACAGAGTTCTGAATGAGGAGACTATTGTTTTGACTCACCCGACCTCCAACACCCAAGAGATTCTAGATGAATTAGCAGGCTCAAAGTATCTCTCAGTTTTCGATTTCGCCTCAGAATTCGACCAAATTGAGGTAGATGGAGGAAGGTGTTCATTCTTCAGGATGAAAAGGAGAATCATTCTCGTGAATTTGAGGTTAATTGTTCGCTGGCAGGCAGGTGAGCTGACCCCGTGTCTAGGAGCGACATGTTCATTCGCTGCAACTGTTCTACGTTACTCGTGGTGATGAAGAAATGATGTTCGAGCATTGAACATCAATCATTTTCAGTTCGGACAACCAGCAGGGAGGTGAAAAAGCCAGTCTGGCAGCGCTCGTAGTTCTTTGTAGCGCTCTATCACCAAATTGCGACATGTTCATTCCCTGGAACTGTTCTACGTTACAAGTGCTGATGTTGAGATGATATTTGAGCATCGCTGAGCAGTGAACATTTCATACTTCTAACCCAGAGATCCAGCACGGAGGTGGAAATGCCTGTCTGGTAGCGCCCGTAGCTCTTTGTGGCGGTCTATCTCCGGAATGCGAGATGATCATCTGCCGGAACTGTTGTATGATACATGTCATAATGTGACGATGATGTCCGAGCATCTCTGAGCAGTGATCAACTCATATTTTCCACCCAGAGAACCAGCAGGCAGGTGAAAACGCTAGTCTGGCAGCGCTCTCACCTCACCGTCACTCTTCATCTCAAGAATGCGACATGTTCATTAGCTAGAACTGTTGTAGAATACACGCGGTGATGTGGAAATGATGTTCGAGCATCGCTGAGTATTGGAAATTAATCATTCCCAGTCCAGACAACCAGCAAGGTGGTGAAAATGCCCGTCTGGCAGCGCTCGTAGCCCTTTGTGGCACTCTATCTCGGAAATGCGACACGTTTATTTGCTGGAACTGTCGTATGTAACACGTGCTGATGTTAAGATGATGTTCGAGTATCTCTGGGCAGTAAACATCTCGTACTGTCAACCCAGAGATCCAACAGGGAGGTGAAATTACCTGTCTGGAATCACTCGTAGCCCTTTGTGGCGGTCTATCTCCGAATTGCGACATGTTCATTCGCGAGAACTGTTGTATGTTACACGTGGTGGTGTGACTATGATGTTCGAGCATTTTTGAGCAGTGAGTAACTCATATTCTCACATTTTGAACGAGCAGACAGTTGAAACGCTCGTCTGGCAGCGCCCTTAACTTTTCCTTGCTCTCTATATCGGAAACGCGACATGTTATTCCGCTGGAAGTGTTGTATGTCACACGTGTCGTATGTGCAGATGATTTTCGAGCATCGCTAAGCATTGAACAACAATCATTTTCAGTCAAGACAGCCAGCCAGGAAGTGGAAATGCCAGTTCGGTTAGCGCCTGTAGCTCTTTGTGGCGGGCTATCTCCGAATTGCGACATGTCCATTCCCAGAAACTCTTGTGTGTTACACTCAGTGATGTTCAGATGATGTTCGAGCATCGCTGAGCAGTAAACATCTCATACTTCCAACCAAGAGATTCAGCACGGAGGTGACAATCCAGTGTGGCAGCGCTTGTAGCTCTTTGAGGCGGTCTATCTCCCAAATGCGACATGTTCATCCCCCAGAACTGTTGTATCTTGCGTGTGATGATGTGACAATGATGTTTGAGTATTCCTGAGAAGCGAGTATAACTCATATTTTCCACCCAGATCACCAGCAGGCAGGTGAAAACGCTAGTCTGGCAGCGCTCTTAGCTCTTCATCGCTCTCTATCTCTGAAATGTGACACGTTCATTTGCTGGACCTGTTGTATGTTACACGTGGTGATGTGAAGATGATGTTCGAGCATCGCTACGCATTAGAAGTCAATTATTTCCAGTCCAGACAACCAGCAGGGAGATAGAAATGCCCGTTTGGCAGAACTCGTGGCACTCTGTGGCACTCTATCTCCGAATTGCATCATGTTCGTTCGCTAGAACTGTTGTATGTTACACGTGCTCATGCTGAGATGATGTTCGAGCGTCGCTGAGCAAAGGACATCTCATATTCCATACCCAGAGATCCAGCAGGGAGGTGAAAATCCCAGTCTGGCAGCGCTCGTAGCTCTCTGTGGCGGTCCATCTCGGAAATGCGACTTGTTCATACGCTGGACCTATTTTATGTTACATGAGATGATGTGATAATGATGTTATAGTGTTCCTGAGCAGTGAACAGCTCATATTTTCAACAGCGATGGAGTGACGAGTATTGCGGAGCTACAGTCCTCTGGGAAAGTTAGTAGTATCCACAACTGTATAAATTATAGTTACTCTAAAAATAGCATGGGGACTGTAATTTACAGCGATGAACCCTGTTAACTCTCCCAGAGGGGGTCGGGGGTCATTCCGCCCAACCTCATAGCTGAACGGTGATTTCCTTGTGGAGGTCAGCTTGGAAGACAGCAGACAGAACTTGAAAACTGTGCGATTAATCACAACAATTCGAGCTATTAGTGACGGTTTCAGAGAAATTCTCTCCAAAATTTGGCGGTACTGGTTTACATGGCTGAGCTCGGGACGATGCTCCACTCCTCCTTCTATAGTCTAGACCCTTTCTATAACGATTCTGAATTACAATGGCGTCGTAATCGAGCTACGTATCACCGCAAACGTCGAGAGATAACCCCCTTCGTTGCACCCGTACTGATTTCCCCCTCCGCTTCATTTTCCTACCACGACGGTGAATGTCGGACCCACATCGGCACGGACCATGGGTTCAATTATGTTATATTCGAGTTCATTGACCTCGAAAACTTCAATAATGATACCCTACGACGACCGTACAGTGATTCCTCGGGATAACTCCTCCCTGCCCTTCCCATCCACGAAGACGAGGGCTAAAGGCACCCTCATATGGTATTAAAGTTCAATGTCATATTCGAGTCCAATAAATGCAAGCTCTCCTCCTTTTGATCCCTTCTGGCACTCCCCTATTGATTTCTCCAATTCCCTCCTCTTCTTCCTATTTACTGGTGAGAGTGTGTAGCTACCCTTCTAAGAGATGGGGACTTAACGGAGTCTGATTCGAGTTCACTGAACTCAGAACCTCCCAAAGTGATCCTCTTTGGATGAGCACTCCACTGTCGATTTTCGATGTATCACCCCCCCCCCCTCCCCACCGCTCCCCAACCCCCTCTGTCCATCCACGAGGTTGGGGCGAGAGCCATCCCTCCATGAGAACGAGGTTCATCGACGTCATATTCGAGCTCAGCGGCCCTGAGATACCTGAGCGAAACTCCACCGTTCATTCGTATCGATTTCTCACAATATACCCCCCCCCTCCACTCCCCTACCTTGAGGGGGATGGTTTGTCCCACACTCCAACAAGATCGAGGGTGGATACTATTGAACCTGGGCTGAACGGACCCAGAAACCTCCGGAACAGCCTCGTTTGATGCCTTCACCAAAATTTTTCATGATCTACCCCCTCATTCCCACCCTCCCTTCAGAATCGAAGGCTTGGGTGGAGTTAATCTGGAGCAGGATGGTTCCCTCCCATCATTTAGAAGAATGAACTTTTTTCGTATCGAGGTTCAGAAGCCTCTGGAAGACGCCAGCCACCTCCTTGCTACCTCCCTGCCACCTCTCTGCTAACTTCAGATTTATAAAATGTCAATGATAGACGCCAATCTCACTCAAGGATTCAAGTCTTTAAAAATCATAATTGAGAAAGAACAACTCAGATCTTTCAGTGTAGCGAAGAACTCCACCATAGAAAATATACTATGGACTAATATAATGGTGAAGCTCAGAAATATTTTACGCGGAGTTGAGATCGAAATCATCATATGCAAAGGTCTTGTTAAGTATCCGAATATTGAGGAGCGAGATGCAATCATCGAAGCAGCTCATTGTTCTGCTATCGGAGGTCACAAAGGACTTGATGAAGTATATAAGCGCATACGCCAGTCTCATGATTGGAAGAATATGCGAATTGAAATTCAAAATTTCATAAGACGGTGCTTGTCTTGTCAATTGAAAAAATTAGTACGCCTGAAAACCAAAAATCCGATGCTTTCAACCGATACTCCCACTGCTGCCTTCCAAAGCATAGCTATGGACATACACGACCTCTTTCCGCAAACAAAAAACGGACACGATAACATTTTGACAATACAATGCTTGTTGACGAATTTTTTTCCTAGCAATTGCTCTCACTGACGCCACGGCTGAGACAGTAGCTGATACTTCAAATGAGAGATCCATTCGTACTGTTGGTGCACCGGCAGCAGTACTAACAGACCAGGGCACCAACTTCCTCAGCAATCTCATGAAAAAAGTTGTAAAAAAATTCAGAATAAAACAATACCGCACATCGAGTTACCACCCACAGTCGAACGGCTAAATCGAGCGATCGCATCATGTGCTAGGAGAATATCTCGAATCATTCATTAATAAAGACGAGGAGTGGGATGAATGGTTTGATTAAGCTACATTCTCATATAATACAAGTTGGCACGAGGGGACGCAACATACCGCATTCGAATTAGTATTTGGACGGATACCGAGAGTACCTTCTAATGATTTATTGAAGCCAGGAGATATGCTCCCTACTCATGATAACAATCTCATCGATTTGACCAAAAAGTATCACGAAATCCGAAGTTTAGCTAGAGACAAATTAATCGAACCAGAATGGCAAACAAAATATATTACGATAAGAGGATCCATCCCCAGACATCCAAGATAGGCCATTCTGTTTGGCTTCTAAAGGAAGGGAAAAGACATAAATTCGCGGATCAGTATGAATGTCCTCACCTGATTATTGACATGATACGCAAGGACCATGCAGTGATTCAACTTGTTACAGATAGCAATGAGACTAATGGCATGTGAATGGATTAAGAATATCGTACATTAGGAGCAGGGATGATGCATAGAATAACTGAAAATAAATCATATTTTCAAACATTTCCACACCCACACAGAGACATAACAAGAGTGGAAGACACGTGCAGCGTCGAAGCCGCTGATTCCACTTATACATTCACAGAACAAGGAGAAGGAAAAGGTGAATGTTTCACAAACCACATGACTTCCTGACTGAATACCCATTCAACTCTTTTCGACAATAGAACGAAAGATGAACACGCTACATCACTCAAACAAACCGGGTTTCATTTCTTGCTGCATGCAGCAGAATCTCAATCTCTATAATAGACACCATGAACGCACATAAGATCGTTACGTAGTTATGCGACAAGGATCCCGGAATAATAGGGTAAATTCCATTCCGAAGAGAGTTTGTATAGTGCTAGAGGAAGGAATTCTCCAATTACAAGCTAGAATATGGATATCTAAGGAGCTTTGCACCAACTAGAGAGTGACACAGTTAATTATTAAGAGCGAATCTCAGCTCAACCGAGATCACGTGTCGATGACACCGCTAATTCATATGCAGTTTTTTTATTAGATTCATATACGAGGATAACTCTCATAACACCGTGTATCGAGAAAGAGGCTGGCCATTCTTCTCGTTTCCTGACAGAAAAACTCTCTTGAATTGAACATAAAGAATATACGAAAACTTGTGAGACTGTGTATCAATGAGGGGAGATGAGAGTTTCTACGCTCATTACAAGAGCTCGTCAGCTGGACAAGAAGTTCGCTCTGGGGGGATGCAGACCTAGATTTGTCTTACCAGACAAGAGCCGCGCCGGAACTCATATCATCTTCACAGGCCGCAGATGACAACGGTAATATACTTGATCGCAACGTCCTTAATGGTCATACATTGTTGATACGCCTACTCGTTCTCGAGGGGGCAGACTTGAATGCACCACTGAGAGGTAGGGTCACACCGTTCCGGCAATCAATCCAAGATAAACAGGGGGCGAACATGAATGAACATGACTCTCTTCTCTACGAGGCCTTGAAGGTTGGAAACCCCGAAGTCTTTGAAATTTTAATCGAAGTTGATATTGACCTGAACGGACCTAACACAGACGGCAAGGAAGTGTTCCACTGGCTAGCAGAGAATGGACCTAACGATTCAGTCCACATAATCGCATCATGCAAAATACTCCTCAAGGCTCAGGTCGACATCGATCAACCCGATAGGGACGGGAACAGCCCCTTGATCCACACTGTGTTGCATGCTAATCATTACTCAAGGTGGGCGTCGACTGCGGCGGCCCTCGCAGATTTCGCGGTGAAGCTGGCACACCTCCACCAGCTGATCCGTTCAAACCGGACCACGCAACTCGGAATGTTAACAACCATACGATCCGTCGCAACTTATCCAAGAATCTCTATTTTTTAAGTATAATCAGTATAATTTCTATTCAAAATTCACTTCGTAAATGTTTTACTTGGTGGGTGTTAGTGACAAGTATGGGGGAGATAATGATGGGCAACGGAGATATGTTGCAGGGGAAAAGGTATTCACGGCTAACCATATGATGTATATGGGCCGAGCCTCCGAGAGTCCGAGTGAAATTGAGTTACTGTGCTTGTGTCTCAAATCTACGGATTTGTTTGGTCCTCCCCTCGAAGTAAATATCGGCCTCGGAATCGAGGTCAATGACAAAGATGTGCCAACAGAGCTGATGTCATGTAAATGTGCTTGCGCAGCCGGCCAACGTGGCGTTTGTGAACATTGCATTGGTGCACTTATCTATTTGATTAGGTAGGTGAATCTGATTCCCCTGATGCAATCGTCTCTGCATTTTGCTTTTGCATGTATATCAGACGTATACATCGTTTTTTTCACTTCCATCTATTTGTCCAAAAATATCAATCAACGTCTACCGGCATAAGAGAAGCGATTTGGAAGTGGCGACGTGCACGGATATGGAACAAAAATGGGGAAAATTGAAAAAAGACGTTGAAGCCATGTATGAGATGAGCCCCCTGAAAACAAAATGCCATGGCAAACGAATAAATTCCGACAAAATCAAGCAACAAGTACAGCCATCCGAACAGAAGATCTTCGAATCAATGATTCAGGGTAATTCAGTCAATCATTTCTGCATATTAAAATTCAGTCGTTATTTTTATCTGATTCAGCAAATCTGATGACCAGCATATATATCAATGATATCGCTCTGAATGAAATCATCGTAATTTTCATTGTAGATGACCCCGAGTCTATGGTTGCTAAGGGGTTGGAAGGATATGGAAAATTATCTCTAAACTTTATAAAAATTGACGACTGCAAAAGAATCCTCAGCTCAGCGATTCCCAAGCCTCTCCGCGATGATTATGGACTTTCTCCTTAACGTATGGCTGACGGGTCTAGTGGAATTGTATTATTCAGGGATACCTCCGATTCAGAAAAGGCTTTCTACGAAGCAAAAGTTGAAATCTCTCGATTCCTCAGCGGATATTTGCATGAGAACACTTCGTCAGAGTGGAGAAGGTTGGATGAAGGAGAGAAATGTCCGAATGACCGGCAGTAGTGCGTACAAATTCATGACGCCTCTGCACGATAAAAGAAGATCAGTCATTAGCTGGAGTGATTTAATTATTGGTCACTTGAATAATAAGTACAGAAGTAATGCTGATAAAGCATATGATATCAGAATTTAACCAAGAACTCGAGTTTGTTACATAAAACAAACTGGTCATGTTGTGAAACGAGTAGGGTCATTTGTGAATCACTATGTACCGTGGCTTTTGGTCAGTCTTGATGGCATAGTATTGAACAGCCGTACCATAGAAATCAAATGCCCATTTCCGGGCCAAACGAAGCCTATCGGTGAATGATGCAGACCTTATCATACGTGAGAAGACTTGGAAATCATCAATGTTCACTGAGGCAGAAGCACAAATATTATTGTCAAGCTCGGTTAGGCATACTTGTATCCAACTGAGAGCAAAGCGACTTTATGATATATTCATCCTTTGATGATTCTTGTGTCGTGATAGAAGTCGTTTTGGATGAAGTTGCCATCCGTTCTTACATGAGGGATCTGCAGTTTGTGTATTTCTCTGAAATGTTGAGGCATCTCACTGCAGCTGACTCTCCAGCTCATCTCGATTTTAATAACGAATCCAAAATCAATGCTTTGGGGGATGTTACAAATAAGTAGGTACATCTTATTAATACTAGTAGAAATTCATTGAGCTTTAATATGCAAGCAGTTATTTGTTACACTGTCTGTGATCACTTCCCAATGAGGTGAACCTGGTAAGAATGTAGAGCTCTAAGTCAAAAGACTGATAAAAATAATTATCGAAAGATATTTATAATAGTTATTGTTGTCAACTACATGTTTCACAAGTTAATTTCAACAAGAGACTGTGTTTTGAAGTATCTGATAAGCATGTGTTCATGTTGCTGCTCATATATGAGTCACTCATGTCTATTCTAACGTATCAAAGAATTACACCGTTTGATGATTGAATAAAATAATCATAATTGCATTCAGCTAGGGAGCAGCGTTGATCACTCTCACCTTACAATAAGTAAATAATCATCCGTTCATGGGATGAATTCAAAATCTGCTATCATCCGAAAGAGGGCATTTTAAATGGACCAAGCCTGCAATTATTTTCACTATATTATCAATATGAGGCAGTGTCGTCAAAGTTAATTTATCTTCCAGTATTTTCCACAGCCGCATCCGTTGGATGGCTCGTTCAACATGAACTCGAGCACTTGCTATTTCATTAGTTCAAATACACTTGTCAGTACTAAGCTGAGTATTCTTTCCTAATTTGGGTGGCATGACGAGTTCGATATGAGATTGTGAGCATTCCAGTTCAATATCAAAACCTTTATCCACCATGATTGCATCTAACGCAGGATCAAGTTTACCGAGCAAACCACGTTGATTGGAAATGGCTTTATCAGAAGTTCTAGCACCATAAACATCACTCACTGGAATAATTGTACGATTGGGTGCACAACCAATCATAACCTTGATGGTCTCACAACCTTTGTAATAAAAGTACCACCTCAACCTACATCTCAGACAATGAGGTTCCTCTACGGGAATTTTTGTGCAGTCAAGAACAATACGAGTCTTAAGAAATTTGTCAAAACACTTCGGTAAGCTATCCAAGCACTATCCTTTCGTGGGCCAAACAATGAATATTTCAAGGATATTAGCTAAAAGCTGAACCATATAAGAGAAATTGCTTGAACAAGTTTTGCGATTCATTCCAAAGAGCACAGATGAGCATCTCAAAGATAAGTTCAAGCGAAGCTTACATAAACACGAAAATATTCTTTCCTCAGAATAGCTCACAAACTTTCTCCTCTGCTTGCTCATCAGTTTCACACATAGACACTGCATGACATGAATTTTTCAATAGTTCTGAAGATATACCTGTGAACGCAATCAAGTCCTCATCATTGCGTATCAATGATAGAAGTGTTATTCTCTGCCCCTTACACACACACTGTTGCAGCGCTACACCCCGTTGTGTTGGTAAGTGTCGAATACAGACGTCAGTGAAATAGCTCCGCACTTTCGAGCCTTACTCATCAGCATTCTTGACACTCCGAGGAGGAGACTTTGTTCACAGGTATTTGAGGCTTCCTCTGGCTCTCTGGAAAATCGAGAACATCACAGTCGGCTCGAATATAGAGCCAAAAAGCTGAAATACCTGCCCACGATGTCGTTGAGGTTATACTTCCCCGTCGACGCACGCCCTCGATCTATTGCCAAGTTTGAGTGACCAGCAGCTGACCTGTCAATTCTCAATGAGCGAATGAAGGAGCCATTGGCGTTCTCTCTCAAGCACGTACGCACGACCGTCGCGAGACATCACAGAAACTACAGCAGCTACATCGCCGAGATCGTCAATGAACAGTGAAAAATATCAGTGAGTGCAACCCACGAGCAATGTTGCTAATTCGTGTAAATAAGTGACATTACCCCAGTGACTTGAAATTCTTGTCCCAATCGCTCCGCGCTTGCAAAACAGACTTCTGTCATTCAACAGCACACAATATTTGCTGCATTTTGTTTCTGTACGCGATCGCTGTTGTAACTCACTGTTTATTTCATTTATTTCATTAGCACGCAAAATTTGAGCGAAGTTCCATCCTCGTGGTGCAGATCGAAAACGGAGGCATTAATTTTTCAAGCTTTAGAATAGCGTGTTCCGAGTATGCAACATATCTGTGAGCGTGTGTATGTATGAAACGACATCTATGTCCCATACGTAGTCGCAGTTTGAACGACACTCTGTTTACTTCGTAAGCAATGCGAAGGCACCTCGTCCCGCTCGCGTGAGCGGACGCTGATCGCGGTATGCCGAGGAAGACATGCGGCAAATGCGGGAAAATATTATCTCGCGGTGCGCGGCCGAGCATAACTTGCACTGAATGTAAAGGAATTTTTCACGCTCGTTGCATCGGCGTAGATAGTAATAGCGTCATCGAATCTCATCGTTGTGAAAACTGCGCACGTATTGAAAATTCGTCGGAGTCTCCGAGTGACATCTCCTCGTCGAGCACGCTCACACCTACATCGCCGAGTCACCTACATCGCCGAGTCACCCTCACAACACCGTGCGCGACACTACAGCTATCACACCAAACACCGCTGCAACATCTAAGCAACAAAAGCGATCAGCATCATCACCATCACCTACTTCTGCACAAACAAAGAAGTACCCGCGTACAGAGCTGTCGATAGAAGCTAAAACTATGGCGAATGAATTGACCGAGAGGGAAAAAGACCTTCGTAAACGTCGTGATGAGATAGAAAAAAATGCACCTGAGTGGCATCAGCTATTCCTCTCCGATTATCGCTCAGAATGCGCGATCAATGAGAATCGGTTTGGGAAAATTGAAAAGAAGAGCGACTGCGTACTTCAAGC
The DNA here is from genome assembly GCA_030522705.1 of Eretmocerus eremicus. Taxonomy (NCBI): domain Eukaryota; kingdom Metazoa; phylum Arthropoda; class Insecta; order Hymenoptera; family Aphelinidae; genus Eretmocerus; species Eretmocerus eremicus. The sequence goes on along the minus strand of JAPYYZ010003441.1, from coordinate 1,579 downwards.
ACTCTCTCTAACAGATGAAAATGAGGTTAAAATATCAGGTATTCCCGACAATCTCGGTGTTCCATTGATCCAATCTGCTAAGAGAGTGCTCCAAGAAATTGGTTTTGCATCACCTGCCAGCTTAATTATTGAGCACCGAGAATGGAAAATCAATCGCAGTGATAATCCGCAACGAGAATCGCAGCACGAAGTAGTTCTCAAGCTCGTCGGTGGAGTACGCGATTCCATTCTTCGCAAAGCTAAAAATCTGAAGGACAAGACAGCCGAATCTATCTTTGGAACTGGTGGCAATTCGCGCATTTATATCAATTCAATCTATCCAAGAGTTGTATATCAGTTGTTACGCGAGGCTGGTAAAGCTAGCAAGAACTTGAACTACGCCATGCCAATTGTAAAAAACATGATTGTTTTCATGCGTGAGACGAGGGATTCTTCTCTCATTCCAATCAATGACGCATCCGATCTCCGATCTTTCAAGCCTCGCATAGCGAGTACAACCGTCTCACAGATCACTTCGGCGGACACAGAAATGGGCGATTGACGTCCACGTGATCGGTTGAGACCAAGCACTTCAGTTGATTCAATTTCCGTGGGACACATCAACATGTGCCGTTCAAACTCTAGTTCGCACTTTGCGCTTTTGGAAGAAAAATGCGACACAACACGTTTCGATTTAATTGGTATTTCTGAGACTTTTCTTTCAGAGAATGATTCTCATTCGCATCTTCTTCTTGATGGTTTTAAATTACTAAGAGCAGATAGGATAGGCAAGGGAGGTGGCGGAGTAGCTTTGTATGTTCGAGAATCTCTCAATGCGAAAATATTGGCCAAGTCGCTCGAAGTGTTTGAAAATAAACCTGAATTTCTGATAGTAGGAATAAAAAACAGTTTAATGAAATTACTCTGTGCTGTGGTTTATTGACGCCCTCCGGCTGTCTACCCTACTCAATTCTTTGACATTCTATCTCCTTTTATACCATCTTATGATAATATTATAATTATGGGCGATTTCAACATGGACGTATCCTGCGTCAATCCAGAATCAATTCATCTTTTGAATCAACTTGACATGTTAAACCTGCACCTGGTTTCAACCGAACCGACTCACCATGTCCTAAGAGAACATTCCTCATGTCACACGTGTCTAGACTTGTTCATAGTCAATTGCCTTGACATTGTCTTTGGGTTTCGCAAGTCTGCAAGTCCTTTCATTGATGGACACGATTTTATTGAAATGAATTTGTCACTGTCGAGGCCTTTGACTACTGCAAAGACAATTCGCACCAGAAGCCTCAATAAAATTGATCGTCCTGCTCTGCTCAATGAGCTGTCTGTCCATCTGGGTGACTTCAACTCAATGTCTCACAACAACACATCACTTCTTTCTTGCACTTCGAATTCGAGACATGAAGCTGACATCACCCAGCAGGATGTTGACAAACTGGAGACCGCTCTCACACAATGTTTGGTACAATCTTTTGATAGAATAGCGCCCGTCAGGTGCGTGACAATCTCATCAAAGAAGAAACCATGGGTCACTCAAAAGATCAAAGTCAAAATGAAAGAGCGTGACAGAGCT
>JAPYYZ010003440.1:0-11608 GCA_030522705.1 Eretmocerus eremicus | reverse complement strand
GCTGCTGTCAACAGCCAAAATGGCCGACGTTGGGGGCAGCGCAGAACGAGACGAAAACGCGTCCTCCAACTGGACACACCATATCTCCTTTACACCATGATGAAGACGAACATGCGATAGGCCTTAGGCGATTGCATCGAATTTTGGGTGCGCAGTGACGGAGTGAAATCCTCCCAACATATTTTGGAAAAAACGGAAGTTTATCGAAAGAACTCGACAACATTTATCGAGGAATGATGTACTTGAATGAAACTCCTGGTTCGGAAATATCGAAATGAAAGTTTGCTATTCAATTGCATATACAAATATTGCGATCCAGTAGAGTAACGAGGGGGTTTAACTCATTTTACGACCTCCGCTTTATCTGACCTTCACGTGGACTCTGGAGGTCTCGGTAAAGAATTCTCAAAAAAATGTATTTCAACGTAAAATTTTTCGTTTTTTTGCATGCCGAGGTCAAAATTATGGCTTCTCGGCAGGAAACGAGAATGACCTCCAAATGACCTTGAAAATTCGACTTGGGGTCAAATTGGAGGTCACCATTAGATTTTTCGTGGAATATCCTGACAGTTTGCTGTGCAACTGCATATACAAATATTGCGATCCAGTAGAGTTACGAGGAGGTTTTACTCATTTTGCGACCTCCGCTTCATCTCATCTTCACGTGGCCTCTGGAGGTCTCGGTGAGAAATTATCAAATAATGTATTCCAACAAAAAATCTTTCGTTCTTCCAAATTCCGAGGTCAAAAATAGAGGTTTCTCGACAAAAAACGGAAATGACCTTCGAATCACCTTGAAAATTTGATGCAAGGTCAAATAGGAGGTCACCATTAGATTTCCCATGACAAATCCTGACAGTTTCCTATGCAATTGCATATACAAATATTGCGATCCAGTAGCGTTACGAAGGGCACTCATTTTGCGACCTCTGCTTCATCTGATCTTCACGTGACCTCTGGAGGTCTCGGTAAAAAATTCGTGGGAAAATGTATCTCAACGTGAAATGTCTCGTTCTTTCAAATGCCGAGGTCAAAAATCTAGGTTTTCTGGCAAAAAACGGAAATTACCTTCGAATGACCTCGAAAATTTGATTCAAGGTCAAATTGAAGATCACCATTGGATTTTCCGTGAAAAATCTTGAGAGTTTGTCATGCAAATATATGTACAAATTTTGCGATCCAAACGAGTTATCAGAGCTTTTTTGCAATTTTGCGAGAAAGGGTCTGAGCGGCTAAGAGGGGTGAATTGGCCCTCGTCAGGTATCATCTCCGGACTAATTTCTCCCAGTTTCTGACCCCAATATATGAGGGAAAAAAGAGAAATTAGGCCCAGATATCACCCCCGCTCTGTGTGGCACCCTAAAAACCATCTAAAAAACGCTGAAAATCTACCTCTCTTCAATTGGCTCGCCCCCTGGCGCATTTCAACCAATCGTCCTGGAATTTCTTCCGCATATTCTTGAAATTATAGCGATTGAGAGAAAAATACCTACATATCGGAAGCTGGCTGTTTAACCCCTTAAAAAAATCACGTAAATCTTTAAATCGACATAACTCTTCAGGATCGCTTTGGGTATCCATGGAAACCTATACCAACGTATTTGCCAGGTGATTTTGCATCGATTTATGATTTTTTTTTGATTTTCTTCAGGTTGTGGAAAATGGTCCAGACCCCAAAAACCGTTTTCAAAGCACTTTTTTATTCAGTAATCGAGGTCCACTGCGCATGCGCGTACTTGTAGAGCCCTGCAAGTAATTTTCTTCGAAAGCCGAAACCGTGACCGTCAAAATGAGCCAAGCTGAAGTCATTTTCATGCAGTAGAATCGGAGATACAGCTGTTTTGAAAATTTAAAAAAATCCAAGGTACCAGATCCGTGAGCCCTGGCATATGGCAGGGCTCGACGACACTCGCAAGCTTCAATCGCGTGTATCTCCGGTTCTTCTGTATCAAATTGACTTCAGCTCGGCTCATTTTGACGGTCACGGTTCTGGCTCTCGGAAAAAATTGCTTTCAGAGCTCTACGAGTACGCGCATGCGCATAAAACTCATTTATGACGAATTTTGAGTATTAGCGACTCCATTCTCAGCTGTGGAACGTGATGTTTTTGCGCACACACAAGCTTGCAAAGATCTGCAAACAAAATTCATTTGACAGTTGATAGCATCACCGTTGGAATGAGCCTAGTTTGAGTCAGGTTGATGGGATAGAACCGAAGATGCACACGTTTGAAGCTCGGAATAATCACCGAGCCATCCCAGAATCCACGGCCTCGGTACCTTGGACTTTTTTCAATTCCAAAACAGCTATATCTCCGGTTTTACTGCATCAAATCGACTCCAGCTCAGCTCATTTCAATGATCATCATATCAACTGTCAGTTGAATCCGTTTGCAAGCCTCTCTAAGTACGTGCATGCGCAGAAATGTCACATTTTACAGCTAAATATGATGCCGCCAATAAGTATTACTTATGATAAATGACATCATGCGCATCGGTGTGTTTGTAGAGCTCTTTATCAGATGATCTTATTCGATAACTGATACGATTACCATTGAAATGAGTCGGGCTGGAGTCGATTTGGTGCTCTAGAATCGGAGATACAGCTGTTTTAAGAATTAGAAGAAATCCAAGGTACCGAACCCGGGAGTTCTAGGATGGCTCGCCAATCCTCCCGAGCTCCAAACGCGTGCATCTCCGGTCAGATCGCATCAACGTAACTCCAGCTAGGCCCATTCCAACGGGAATTCCACCAACTATCAAATAAAATCACTCACAAAGCTTCACAAGCACACGCATGCGGATAGACTCAAGTTTCAATATATTCCCCAAAGAATTTCTAGGACCACATCTCAAGAAATTGCATAAGACCTCGATATACAGGATATCCCCTCAGGAATGAGGTAATCCCTCTGGATTATCAAAAATATATATTCTTTCCAGCCAAATGTACTCTACAAGAATAAAGCTATTCATTGCCGTTTCCTTTCATTCTTTTAATTCTTAAAACAGCTGTATCTCCGATTCTAGAGCATCAAATCGACTCCAGCCCGACTCATTTCAATAGTAATCGTATTAGTTATCGAATAAGATCATCTGATAAAGAGCTCTACAAACACACCGATGCGCATGATATCATTTATCATAAGTAATACTTATTGGCGGCATCATATTTAGCTGTGAAATGTGACATTCCTGCGCATGCGCGTACTTAGAGAGGCTTGCAAATGGATTCAACTGACAGTTGATATGATGATCATTGGAATGAGCTGAGCTGGAGTCGATTTGATGCAGTAGAACCGGAGATATAGCTGTTTTGGAATTGAAAAAAGTCCAAGGTACCGAAGCCGTGGATTCTGGGATGGCTCGGTGACTATTCCGTGCTCCAAACGTGTGCATCTTCGGTTTCATCCCATCAACCCGACTCAAACTAGCCTCATCCTAACATTGATTGTATCAACTGTCGAATGAATTTGTTTACAGGCCTCTGCAAGCTTGTGTGTGCGCAGAAACGTCACGTCCCACAGCTGAGAATGGAGTCGCTAATACTCAAAATTCGTCATAAATGAATTTTATGCGCATGCGCGTCCTGTGCACAGGTTGTGGAAGACAGGACGAACGAATCCTGGGGCTGATCAACTCTGGCCTGCGGCAGTTGGGTCGGGTTACGCCAGCCTTTTCCTTCGGCGGGATGCAGTCAAAGCTCGCGGTCGCTATTTCTCAGGACCTCACTTCGTTTTACTTTTCCAAGGTACATAGGTGAGCCGATAGGATGGACTCTAAACCACTCGAGCAATCTGGAGTTCAAGACTGACAGAGACACATCGAAGAAACTGCATCGCCACTCGAATTCGAAGACTGAACTAACCCAAAGTAATTCCGGAATTCAACCCATTTTTCAGATTGCAACGCAAGCATGATGAAAGTACAGCTCCGCCACGATGCATCGAACCAGCGCCATAGCGTCACAGCGTCGCCGCGTTGCGACATATAAGCCAATGGCGTTATGGGCGGCGTCTCTGCGTAGCGGCGTTACCGCGTGTGACACTGTCGGCGTCACAGCGTCGCAGCGTTGATCATTCTTCTTGAAATGAATCAATGTGGAGATGTTGAGTGTGGAAATTGTCCTGAAACTTGCTCTGGATTCGTCGTTCCCATTCTACATCTCGTGTCATTAATTTGTGATTAATTGACATGAAATTTGAGTTTCGGGGACGCCCTGTCCAGCAGGACGCCACATACCCCTACAGATTAACATTATTCATAAGATTATCATCTGTCATAATAGCATCATTATTGCGGAAAAAATTAATGTAAATCTCATATGAAAATTCAGAGGATTGTAATGCGAGAAAAAGTTCGCGATGAGAAACTATACCCGCGCCAAGCACGGACATTGACTCTCTCACTCTCACAAAAAAACACACGCACACGTGTCCGGGAATCATCGTATTACGAGGCCAAGGCCACAAAAGCCAGTCACTTGGTCAACCGCATCGGGAGATGCAGGTCTCCGGCCACGAACGGATGTCACGTGGGAGAGATGCGATGCGCTTTCATGCGCACCTCTCCCTCATGCCATGACGGTGCAGCCGCGACGGCTACGCAAGCAGCGCAACCCTTGCAAGCGGTCCGTCAGCCATCGCGGGTGCACCGTCAGCGTTTCTGACGGAGCTTTGCTCGTCCCCACCGCGATTTTGGTCGGAGTCGCGTCGCGGACAGACCGCTCTGACCAGCCATTTCATTCACATCCCTCTCTCAACTCTTTGATTGATTCATCAAGATCATTCTCTCCATTGATTGACTCGTGTTCTCTCTGAAGATTAGAACCCCCGGTCCACGTAACCATCAAAGTATGATATTCCAGGAATCGAGAAGGTCACAGCAAGACTGGGGAGGAAAAGCCCAGATAATCACATCTCGGCAAGAAGGGCCAAAATAGGCCACTTTCCGGGATTGAGCTCACCAGACGATCAGAAAAAATATTCCGCCAGGCGGAACTGAGGAATCTTTTAGACTATACATCTATTGTGAAGACCCAAGCCCGCAAAAAGACCTCGAAGAATATTTTCCCATCTCGCCCCGCGACCTTTAGGTGAGAGGAGAGTGAGAATTCAGCTTCTTCTCAACTTTTACTCATATTATGTATCAATTCCCCCCAGGAACCCAAAAAATGTGCAAATTTGCAAATTACTACATGAAAAAAAAATTTTTTTCGTTGGAACCACTCAGATACGTTCAAAACTCGACTAACGAGGACTTTTGCCGTTATAGTATCTGTTTTGCCTCACGCGACGAGTGCAATGATCGCGCGAAGACCCTTGGCTTAGGCTCGAGACCAGTGCCGTCTCAACGCTATCCTGTTCGGGTTTAATCACATTCACTGTGCTGCGTTCCTTCCAAAATCCGAACTCCACAGAAAATAACCTCCGCTATGTTCGTAGGCCTCCCTTAGTCTATTTGGGACCATCCCCTCGTAGAGCTTCCGCAACGTGTCGAGCATGCCCAGACACCTGCTCGAGGATGCATCCCTTGCGTCATCGCCCTTACCTTCGGGGATAAGCGCAAGCTTCTGGCGTTTCCACGGTTTCGGAAACACTCCCGCGCAAAGACACGCGTTGAGCAGTTCGAGTGTCCGGCTTGGCCTCGTACTTGCATTCATCTTCAAGACCTCGTTTGGAATTCAAGTATCTATCTATCTACCTATGCTTCTTAAACGAAACTCTCAATTCGGGTACCCAATACACGGAACCAGAACTCTGCAATCCGAGGTTCCTTGGGGCATCTTTCGATACAATGAGGTAAATTTGCAGATAAGGACATCATTCCCAGATTTTCTGACCGAGATTTTGTTACACAAGGATTCATGCTGCCTAAAGAGGATTGAAACATAGTCGATTTTGTACTGACAACTAGAGGTCGATCTTGCGGATCAAGCTTCTGGTCGGAACTCTGGGAATCATCTTGTTTTGGTGAGAAATGAAGACATCTCAGAGGGTTCAGCCCCACGGGCTCTCTGTTCCGAGATACAGCTATGGGTATGAGCATTGCCCATATAGATAGGCTCATGTGTGAAAGTCACATATGGAGATATACTAGCAATGTTTACGTTTGCAGGTGTATCTTGGAAAAGAGAGCCTATGGGACTCAACCCTCTTTCAGATATTTTCATTTCTTACAAGAATGAAATGATTTCCAAGTTTTGGCAGAATCCATGATCCGCAAGGTTGAATCTCTACTTGTTAGAAGCTGATCTAAATGAAAAGCAATCCACCGTGTCATGAGTTATGGTCCATTTTTCATCAAATTCAATCCATATCCCATGACTCATTTGGATTGATGGATGAGGTATGAAGCTTGTAATAAGACTCTGTCGTGATGAAGATAATGAACCCATCTCACCTCGTAGTCGCATATTCCCGCAGTCCATGATGGAGACACATGGCGTTGAATGTTCCAATGCATCCCCGTAATTTCATGTCTCTCCCAATCTTCCATGTAACAAACAATGGGCTGAAAACCACGAATTAAACCAATGAGATTCTGCTAAGGGATATCGATTGCTCTTGATATCTCGGAATTTCTGAATAGAAAGATGAATATGTTCAGCAGCAGTCCATGAAGGTCCGAAATCCAGAATGGGAGCACGCGGGTAGTTTTCACGGACTCTTAACTAACACCCGATGCTTCCCAGATTCAATGTCTTTTCCACAGTACCCACGGAACTCCACTGTAGTGAAAATTCACTCATCAAAAACGAGCTATCTAATTAGTTATAACGAATCTCAAAGAATTACGTGCAAAAATTGTTCAAGGCCTTTCCTTTGGAGTGATAAGGATGTTCATGGCCACTCAACGCCACTGTTGTCGGGTTGGATCCTGTCCATGGATGGCCGAAGAATGAAGAGAAGAGTTCTGGAAAGTCCAGTGACGGGTATGAGAATCGATGCAAATAATCATCTACTCATCTACGGTGAAGGGAATGAGAAAGCAAACTTCCTATGGGAGATCTTGCCCGCCGAGCACAAAGAGCCCAGCAAGCGACGAGCGGCAACCAAAACAAGGATATCCCATACCGCTCATGTATGAGTTGTTGAGATGGAAGAATTATTAGGATGAAAACTTTTCAAGTCTCGCGTTTCTTGCGCGAAGGTTAGTTACAGAAAAATCCACTATAAAGAAAGAAATGAGATAATCATCCTGCTGTGGAAGTAAAATTATCTCTGATACATAGTGCTCACTGGAGCAGTGAGTATGATTCCAAAGATGTACAAATTTTTAATCAATCATATGACTTCTGCAACACGAGATTTGACACATTACGCGAATAATGTTACATGCGACTAGTGAGACGCGGAGCACCCGCAATCAATTCTCACTTTCTCCAGTCTGGATCATACTTTACACTATGACACAATCGTAAACTGTATTGAGATCACTTCTAGTTGTCCCACGCTTTTACCAGTCGCATCTGGAATTGTTCACGTAATATGTGGTTCAAATCTCATAATACTATGTATAAATACCAAGTTGTTGAGAATAGAAAGTGAATCCAATCAACAATAAACTGATCCTATACAATTGAGATATAGTATATTTCGATACAAGGGAGTCGAAGTTGGATTTTGCATTCCGAGTGATTTTTTCCAACCCGAGCCGAAGGCAAGGGTCGGAATTATCACGATGTTGCGAAATCCAATATTTGCGGCCGTGTATCGAAAGATATTCTTCGACAATTCGTGAGTGAAGGTCACAAGTCCGCGTGTAAAGTGCACTTTCACGCACAAAGTGTCGAAAAATTCTATGCAGTATTACACGGATGGACTAAGGAAACATAGATTATCAGTCCTAAACTCAAAATCGCATTGGTGTCAATATCTTATGTCTTACTGTGTCTTATATGTCTCAGGAGGCGAGGTACTGTCTTCTTTGCCTGGATAAAGGCCCTATAAAGGAACAGTTCATCGATTGTGCTAAGTGTAGAAAGTCCTATCATCCAGCCTGTTCAAAAAGGGCAGGTGAAGGAACATTTGGATCACTTGTGAAGTGCTGTGGCGGATTTGCTCTTAACAGCATCACAAACACAAACAATATGGGAGATGATGAAAATAATTCTAATTCTTCACAAGCAACTGTTGTAAATAACTCTTCTGATGAAGAAAGCAGTGATGCAGGTGGAAATGGAATTGGAAAAGAGGATATGTCCATCTCTGAACTGTCGAAGGAGATGAAGAAATTCATAAATAACAAAGTTGTCAAGATCAACTCCAATGTGAATAGTAAAACAACTGCCATTTCTAAAAAAATTGACAATGCAGTCATGAGGATCTATCAGTTAGAAGGAGACATTCAAGATGTATCAGATGGAATCTGATCCTTAGAAAATACTCATACAGGTAACGCTAATGAGAATAATGAGATATTATGTAATGAATTGAAGGATAGACTGAGTAGAGAAAAGAATGTAATCAGCTACAGTATACCTGAAAGCATGGAAGACCAGGCCATAAACAAACTTCTCACTCGTATGTTCAAAGATGCACCCTTCGAGACCTCTGAACTGAAATTCTCTAGAATTGGAAAGGTTGATAAAGCTAAAAAGAATGACAAGCCAAGGCCTATCAAATTGATCCTTGATTCTCCAGATGATGTGAAATGGGTTTTAGTAAACCAGAAACAATTTTGTTCCGATAACATCAGATGCAGCAATGATCGTACTCCACAGCAGGTGATATACCTGAACAGTGTGATAGAGAAGTACAATTCTCTGAAAAGTCAAGGTGAAAATGATGTCATAAAATATATTAGAGGTATACCTACAATTATCCCTGCTGATGATAATGGAAAGAAGAATGAAAAAAGAGAGAAAAATGAATCAAAGAAGAATCCTAATCCAGACCAAAATGGTAAGAAACAGCGAGCGACAGGCGCCAGCTTTAATAAGGGTCATAAACTACAGAGTCAAAAAAACTAGTATTGCAGCATAACCTAAATCTCTATGTACAAAATGTGGGAAATTTGGAGAATAAGCTTGCTCTGCTCAAAAACAATCTTGCAGCATCATGCATGGATTATAGCTTCATAGGAATTGTTGAAACTTGGTTTGATGAAACTGTATCGGATCATGAACTAAAAATTCAAGGATATACATGTGTGAGACTAGATAGAAATTTCAATCATTGTGATAAAACAAGAGGAGGAGGTATAGTGCTATATATAAAAGATGGAATTAACTTTCAAGTGATCAAGAAATACTCGGCTGACTTTGAAATAGCTCTTATCAGGGCATCGGTGAATGGGAAAAGTTTGCTGCTCTCCCTATGTTACTTGCCACCTACCTCTAGCACTACAGTTGACAAATTTCTCGCTACATGTGACTATATTTTTGAGTGCTTAGACTCTGCAGTAAAGAAGTTCTCCTCTGATGAAGTTATACTCTGTGGTGACTTCAACCTGCCAGGATACCAGTGGATCCAGAACGACAGTATAGTGTATGCAGCAGGTCATCATCGAAACACTACTATTAGGGATGGTGTGTTTAAATTGGAACTTGTAATAAACCAACTATGTCTAACTCAATGCTTTGCTCTTCCTAATAGCAGAGGCAACATATTAGACTTGATTTTTCCTAATATACAGGACACTACATGTGTAGTTAGTGATGATCCTCTATTAGAATTTGACTCTTTTCATTTGGGATATACTTGTACTTTTTCATTGCATACAGAGTCATTACTGAATTCTTCTGATTATCCATTCAATTACAATACAGTTGATTTTGATGAAATAAATAATAAATTACGCGGAGTTCACTGTGAAGAATTCTTTGGAAATATCACAGATACAAATGTAGCTTTAGACAAATTCTATGATTTTCTTTTTCAAATTATAAGCTGCTATGTGCCATACAAGAAAAATTACAATTCAAATTATCCTAGATGGTTTTGTAAATTTATAAAAAAGGAAATTAGAGTCAAAAAGATATTACACATTGAGTATAAAGGATCAAAAGCGAAAAATTATGCATCAGCAGATACTCTAGCTAACTATGAACGATTCAGAATTCAGAGAGCAAAATGTAAAAAATTCATTGACGAATCTTACAAAGTATACTTGAGTAAGATTGAATCCGAGATCAATGTCCATAGTAAAGCCTTTTGGAAGTTCGCACAATCGAGAGAAAGCAGAAATAGAATACCATTGAATGTCAAGTTGGAAATAAAGGAGTCCACTGATGCAGCAAGTACAGTTCCTCTCTTTGCTGAGTACTTCTCTACATTTCACAATAAACAAAATCACAATTCTACTGTAAACGAACGGGTTGATGTACCAGTTGTTTCGTGCCTTAAATTGAATCTGGAAGATGGACAAGAAGAATTACTGGATATTAAAGAAAGCCTTGGCCTCGGTCCAGATGGAATCCATGCCAAACTTATCGAAAGGTGTGCGATTCATTTGGCACAACCTCTCTATATGCTGTATAATATGTCACTAGAAAATGGATTCTTTCCTAAATTATGGGAGAATAGTTGGATTTCTCCTATACCGAAGCCAGGCGATTCTCATCTAGTCAGCAATTATAGACCAATATCGAAAATTCCGATCTTTGCAAAAATCCTTGATTCAATAGTAAACGATGAACTATCATCTGTTTTCAATATTGCGATTGTTGAGCAACAGCATGGGTTGATGCCCAAAAGATCAACAACATCTAACCTCGCTGTGTTTACGGAATATATTGTTGAATCTTTCGACCAAAATATTACAATTCATACTATTTATTTTGATCTTGTCAAAGCTTTTGATTCCGTAAACCACCATCTATTGCTACTTAAATTACGTAAACTGGGAATTCAGGGTATCTTGCTATCATGGATTCAATCTTACCTAGTTCATAGAACTCAATCAGTAAGGGTGAATGGTGTATCATCAGACAAGTTCAGTGTACATTCTGGAGTACCACAAGGCTCTCACTTGGGAACTCTTCTTTTCAACCTATTCATAAATGACATTGTGAGCGTGATAAAATTGTCTAATGTTCTGCTATTTGCTGATGATTTAAAAATGTATGAAAGAGTCACTAGCATTCAGGAAGCTACGTTGCTTCAAGAAGATATTTATGCTTTACAAAATTGGTGTCAAGATAATTGCTTGCAATTCAACTTGAAAAAATGTAATATCATATCTTTTTGTAATACAAAAAGAACTATAGATTCTGTATAAACACTAGGTAACATGTCGATAGAAAGAGTGCAAGAAATTCCTGATTCGGGACTCATATTGGGCTCAAAACTCTCCTTCGTTCCCCATCTTTAATGTATACGTAATAAAGCTTCGAGAATGTTAGCAGTTCTGCGTCAAAAAGCTGGTAACTTCAAAAAACCTGAAACATTATGCACTTTATATTACACTTTGGTTAGATCACAATTGAATCATGCATCTGTTATATGGATGCCAAAGCAAAAAACTATGATCAAAGAGCTTGGAACAATTCAGCATGAATTTTAAAGATTTCTCTCAATATTTGTTAGATCCCCAATGCAGCCACTCTCTCATGAATACTCTGAAATAGCCACTAGATTTCACATTTGCTCCCTGCAGTCGTTATG
>JAPYYZ010003439.1:0-11610 GCA_030522705.1 Eretmocerus eremicus | reverse complement strand
CATAGCTTGTCTGCTCCTTCTCTTCAGTCTGTCCCGGGAGATCGTCGTGGTCTACTACTGACCATGACGATTGACATAATTTCCATCATTTGTGCAATCTCCGATATATGAGGGAAAAAGACTCATCACTCTCAATCACACGTACGTTTTAATATGCTCATTTCTAAATGATTCTTCTTCCCTCTTTTCTCTCTTTTTTAAATAACAACCACTGAATCCAGAATCTTTAGCAGGTTGGATAGTTAAAAACCGCTCAATTGTCATTTTAAGCGATGATTCCACGCAGACTCCAAGATAATTCCTGGTAAAAATCCCTGAGATACATGTGACCAATTCTTATGATTCAAGGTATGTAACTCAAAATTGTGAAAACTGTGGAGTAATTGAATAATTGTTTATTATTCATATTATAATTTTAGCTTGAAAAGGTCCGTAGAAAAAGCGGCCGAAACGTCGCACGTTTAGTGCAGAAATAAAGTTGGAGGAATACCCGATCAAGTCTTTTTGAATTAATTCTTTTAGTAATGATCCTATTCTAATCCGTAAGCGTGCTCCATTATCTCTTAAGGATTCTATCAACAAGACTCTCTCGTTATCAAAGTTTTTGCCCTGCCACATAAAGTGGTCAATGTCTGGTGCTTCAAAATCACACGTACATCCTGAATTGTCTGTCAAAGTTTTATTAAAAAGGGACTCACCAAGATTATAATGATTTGATCGGAGACGATTTATAGTAGCAATGGTTTTTCGATTGATTTTACACTCGCAAAACCAAGGATCTTTATTGTCATTGTGATAGTACTCGAAGAATTCTTTTCCTTTGGTGAGCCCTTGATTTTCAGGTTCATCTTGAGTACTTTTCTCAGATTCAGCAAAGAATTCGCGCCGCAAGTCTGAGAATGGTATTTCCAAATGATCATCAATATCTTTTGTTGTTACCATTTTTGCTACATCATCAGCTCTTTCATTACCCGGAATCCCTATATGTGAAGGGACCCATACGAAGCGGATCCAATGTTTGCGGGATCCCAATACTTTCTCTTTAATTTTGAGGATAATTGAGCTTGTACGGACATCAAACTCATTCGAATTCGATTTTTGCAGCGCACTTAATGAATCTGTATATATGATAGTATTCATATTGTTCTGGCTCAAAGCAACGCTTACTGCTTCAACGGCCGTAAAGATTGAAGCAATCTTACCGATACTTTTTCCAATTTCTACCCCTAATTCCTCGCAAATACATGACGCGCCTACCGAATTGGCTCTCAGTATCTTGCCTCCGCCAGTGAAGATAGATATAGCATCGTTTCGAAGTACGTAATCACTTATAAGGTGATTCGGATTTCCGTTTCCTTCGAGTTCTCTACCGAATTTTACATCCTATTATCGGATGCTCAATATCATAATCGAGCATGTAGAGGTTGTAATGCTAGTGTTTTCCAATATTTTCAACTAAAGGTAGTACTGCATCAATGGTCTTTCATAGTAGACGCTTTTTCGGAGAGGCCCAATTTTTCCTGTAGAATTTATTTATTCTGTTACTCACATTAAGGCTGCTATTTATTAGAACTTTCGATGAATAAGTCGAACATGAATACGTTGCTCTGTCTTGAATAGTTACGAGCTTAGCTTCTGCGAGGAGAATATTAGTTGGGGTGCTCATTCTATACCCTAGTGAAAATCTTACAGCAGCATATTGAATTTTCTCCAATTTCTCAATATCAATTTCTTTCTTTGGATGATAGGTGAAGATCGCATAGTCTATCAGTGACCTTACATATGACTTATACAATTGTAGCAAGACATATGGATCAGCTCCTCACCAAGTTTCCCTCAAGAATTTGATAATGTTCATTGCTTCCAAACTCCGAATTTTGACTGATTCTATGTGCTGTGTGAAGTTAATCCTTTACTCCATGATTACACCAAGGTATCTAGTAGAGGAGCTCGATTTTATGGATGCAGTACCAACATTAATTCCCAATTCACCCGGTTTTATGCCCTTATTATTAAATGAATCAGAACAGTTTTTTCGTCAGAAAGGTCGAGTCCAATTTCTGATAAGTTCTCTTATATTCCCGAAATTAATTTCTCTATGAGAGACTTACAGCTGGCCAAAGATTTTCTCTTGACGACAATACACGTGTCATCAGCAAAATTCGAACCTATAGCACTCTTTGGTGAGTTTTTTTGTATCAGAACCGTGTAAAGGATATAAAAAAGTGGATTTAGTACGCCTCCTAGCTGTAAGCCTTTTTATGCATTCATATATTCATCAGAAATAGAATCGGTGTAGACGCGTCTGCCATGGAGAATGAACTTCCCAAATGTAATCAGATTCGCGGGGCAATTGATAGCAGATAAAGTTTCAAGGAGTATCTCAATATCGACGTTATCAAACGCATTTTTTACATCCAAAAAAGCACTTAAAACATTTTGATTGGCGTCCAATCCTTCTTCTATAGCAAGAATGAGACCAGTCAAATTATCTATGCAAGATTGCCCGTTGCGAAAACCCGATTGAGAATGAGGCAACAATCCATTAAACTCAACATACCATTAAAGGCGATTTTCCATCAGCGTTTGCAATAATTTACGGACACATCAGTCTAGACTGATTAGTCGAAAATCAACACCATCTGGTTTCTCAATGAAATGGACAAAATTGTATTTCCAATCTTGCGGATATCCATTAGCTTGATACATGTCATTGAATATGTCGAGTAGTAAGACTTTGAACTGGATCGGTAATCTTTGGAGAATTTTATGATCAATTCCATCCATGCCTGGCGAGGCATTGTTTTTTTTCCCGTCAAAAGCAACATTGAACTCAGAAAAATGAAATGGTTTACTCAAGAACTCGTTTTCTTGAGATGCAGGTATCGTTTCAGGATTGGTAGGAACCCAAGGTGGACAGATCTTATCAAGTGCCATTCTTGGATTATTTTCCCGATCAACTTTCTGAAACACTGATTTGATCTCTGAATTTACTGAAAATAACTTGAATGCAAATTTTTGCTTATCCTCCAGGTCTGCGAACGTCTATTCGTCACTATCACCTGAGATGTGCGTTCCAAAAAATCTCACGAATTCTAACCTCAAAATGAGATTCACAGGCAGCGTCGGCACTGCAAGAATCGACATATTTTTGCAAATTCCTGCGATTTCCAAGGGAGTGGCCATCTCACCTTTTACCTCTTCCAAGTCTCCATTTGCCACTTGAGCCAACAAAAAATTGGAGGGTTGGATATCTATGTACGCTTGCTTTACAATGTCTCGATACTCTGCGCCTACAACTGAGCGTGCGGCTCCAGTCCCAAGTAAAACCCTCAATTTAATTGAACCATTTCTAATCGTGATCCAATACCGAGGATATTCTACTGGTTTAGTCGTATCAGGAATTTTAAGAATCCTCAACGCATCGATCTGGAGGATCTCTGCCTTTTTCTGGAAAAGTGACGGTAAGGCTTCGCAAACTTTTGAGACCTGGGAGTGTGTAACTGACATAACGGTCTCATTTACGCAGCATTATTTGCGTTTCCCGAGAGAGGCTTTGCTCAAGGCTGTGTGCTCTCATTTGGTGCAACTTGCTTGCTATTCGTCGCTGCAATTTGAGGATTTTGTGGCATAGGTGGAGGAACTTGTGCTTGTGCACCAAAATTATTATGATAACCAAATTACTGATTACTATGCCAATAAGTGCCACGCCTCCTACCGCGAGGATTTCCACGGTAGCCACCACCAGATTTGCCTCTATAATTCCCTATATAACTTCCACGATTATTGAAATTTTGTTCATTATGATTATCATAATATCCATTCTGATTCTCATAATTTTGATTAAAATTCTGCGGAATATTGGCCTGGGGCTTATTCTGAAAATTATTTCTTTGCTGATATTGATTATTTTGAGTTGGCTGATTACCCATTGGGGTATTTTGGGCCTTTTGGGGCTGGTTACCGCTCTGAACCGTTCCTTGAGCAGGAGTCCCTCCCATATTCCCTCTACCCCGATTATTCCTACGTCGATTTCGACCTTGATAATTGGTCTGATTTTGGTTATTCGAGGATTGTGGTTGGGAATTTGGCAATAATTCAGACGTCAATTCTTGCATCTCTGACGCAAGCAACTTGACGACGTCCTCGGTTGTCGTAACTTGGACCGTAGCTGTCTCTGCGACTTTCTCGTCTCTCTCATTTTTCGCTTTTTCATCCGAATTCTGTGTATTTTTGTTCTGTGCGGTGTCGTGTAGTTTGTCCTCTCTTTTCTCCGAAAGCTTGGTCGCTTGATGCTTGCCGGCTTCGAATGCCTTGCCAAGATTTGACGCTTGCTTCGAAAAAGTTGCAATATCCAAACGTAAATACTGCCTCATGAGCGGATGATAATCCGGCTTTAGATTATAATAAATGCTCTCTACTTGTTTGAATTCAGCTGGTGTATATTCATGTATAGGCTCATTTTCTCCTTGGAATCTCAGTCGAGCTTTGTCAGCTAAAGGCTCAGAATATTTTTCATCTTGCCATTCACTTCTCAGACAAAACACCGAATCCTGCCAGGCTTGCCACGTATGGCCGTTCAGTCTATATCCATTCAGGGCTGGGCCTATCAACAAAACTGCGACTGCACGCACCACATCTCGTTTGGACATACCTGCCACGGTACGATGCTCGGTTGCTTTTGTTAAAAATTGTTTTAAACTTTGATTTGGAACACCGCTAAATTTGAGATCCCATGATTTTATTGTGCCCGTCAAATCTCTATTTGCACGAGCAGTTACTCCCGCTCGTTCCTCATCAGAGTCTAAAGTGACTGTGTCGATTCCATAATTTTGATTTTGGTTCTGATTACGACAATTATCGGCCCGCGTTGACTGCTGAGTGCGTTGGCTTTGTGCACTAAGACTATGGAATACTCGACGCCTCAAATCAGGCAATGTGGGCTCTGGTAACTGTGGAGTATCATTAAAAATGTCATTTTGTGTCACACCGAAACGAACTGTGTGATCAAATATCACATCTTGAACTGAATCAATTCCTTCTTGCTCCCGCGACTCTCGATTCCAAAATTGCAAGATGGCTCTAGGTATCGTTATTTGTTCGCCCATGGGCGAAGTCACCGCGACAAACTCATCCAGATACGGTGTAGCTCTGCTTGTGTTTGTCTGACGTTGTGTATGTGTATGTATATCATTGTTCTGTTCAGTATTTTGCCCCAATTAATTTTGTGGGGTTGGGCTTCGAGTTGAATTGCCTATCTGTCAATCTGTACTACCTAATTCAGAATTTAAACTCCTCCGATTTCCTACTTGCTCACTCACGGCGCGTGTTTTTTCTCCGTGCCGAAACTTTATATTCGAACGGTCGCTTGGCGAGACTGCCGTCGGCTCCTCGCTCCATTCTATGAGCTGAGTCAGAAACTCATCAAACGCAGCATTACGACCTTTTTTTGTTGCCCCCACATTTTGGGCCTCTCAAGGATTCCGATCTTTACCGCCCACAAATCCGTGCCATTCAAAAGAAGCTGAGCTAACGTTCTATCTAGCTCTTCATCTGAAATATTTTCAACCAATTTTTCAATCGCGTCTTGCATCCCCATTTCGATTCTATTCTCATCGAAATCCTTGAAGGCAATAGCGTTTCCTCCTGAGAAATCACAACTACTTATATTCTATTGAGTCAGAAAAGAGCCATTTGTATTCTATTTGCTCCTATTACTCATCATTTGGCAGCAAGAAAAACAGTATATGTGAATGCTCTCGAAGCTAACTATTCTACTAATTTATGAAGCTATTGCTCTATTTGAATTCAAATTATTATAAGCACTAGAAACATGCTCTGCGCCAACGTGAACTCCTCGTCGACATGCTCCTTGAGAATTGAATGCAATGAATTCGACTCTACGTCGAACTCGGCGTAACAAGGGAAAGTGAGCATATGCGCGGCTTTGTTTACGTTCGCGGAGCTTGGGGATCACGCGATCGCTGTGGACTCGGCGACTGCTGTGCATCGACCTGCTCGCGCGCCTCGCGACTCTATGCGCTTACTCCGATTCAAGATTTCTAACGCTGGGAGCAACGCCGAACTCGAGCGCGCGCGCAAAAATATATATTACAGTTTTACAACGCATAGTATATACTATGCGTTGTAAAACTGTTACTCATCTATCTTCTCAGAGCTTATTCCGCGGGTGAAGCTGGGGCGATCCGGCTCATTCGGATATACGATTCGCGTACTTCTTTCGCGTACAGTAATCAATCCGTTTGAGCTCATCTCGCAGATGATTCTCTTACAAAAAACCAAACGCCACATCTTACGTTGGGTGCCAATGCGAGCCCGGTCCGCAGCTTGTATGAAATCACATAAAAAGGGATATATTGGGGGATCGCTAGGAATGATCGACCGATCCGTTTTTATTTAACTGTGGGGCGCTTATGCGCGCTTCGCACTATTCATTGAAATTAATAAACGAACAAAAGTTGACTCTAGTTGCATCTGACTTAGGCCCGGACTTGTCCCTTATTCATCACACTCGAAATATAATATTCGCGGGTCATTCTCGCATTCTCGCGCGGAAAAGAGAGAGCTTCGGCGAAAGTCTACTCCCGCTAGAGAGAGAACCACTAACAGTTTCCTGGAGGAGCTAAGGCGTAGCCTAGTCTCTAGGTGGTCGTCTCGCGCACTGACCGACAGCTCCTTTGCTCTCCGCCGCTCCACGCCGAGGTTGCAAAGGCCGGCCGTGTCGACGTCACATCCCGGAGCCACTCGTCGACAGGCTCGTCGCAACGTCGGTCCCGCGCGCGTGACTGATATCTGTCGCGATCCCTCGCAAGCTAATTTTCGGTTCTCTCTGGCCGCGGGTCGTGCTCTTGGCCGAGCATCTCCCACTTCCGCGTCTGCTTCTATACACACTCGCGCGTGTGTGTGAGTGTCGCCTGTACGGGCCAACGTACCCCGTTACAATCGTTCTCTAAACCACGGAGTTAACAAAAAATACGTGTTACTGAAGAATGACTAATATTCTGATACTTCTACATCCTTATATCTTATATTATATATATATAATATGTACTATATTGTTTCATTCTCCAATAGTTTATTGCTGTACATATTCTATATTTCGTTCATGTCCCATGTGTTTCATTGTCCCAGGGCAAATGAACAATTAATCAATCAATCAATACGTTGCTTGAGCCTTAAATAATCACCGAATGTGGGCATTGCACTGATTACCCTGAATCCATCAGAATAGTTCTCCATGATTTAGAATATTTCTATGCATAGTAGATGCTGCTCGGTGATCGAAAGATGATGTCTGTTTCAGCAAAATTACTATACACCCAGTCAGAGACCGCAACCATCGAGGAGTCTTAATCCAAGAGGTCCTCAACCTGGGAATCCTAATCAAGTTGTCGGGATCTCCGCGGTAGGAGCCGCGTCCGCTCAGTCAGCTGCTATGTATCCCCACCCCAATATAGCAATGTCGGCTTCTTCCATGTATGTCCAGAATCAAGTGACTGGGATCCATGCAAACCCACATCAGCAAACCGTCTACTCAATGAACAGTCCAATGCCACTGCAGGTATGAATCCATTATCCTATATTTCTACTGCAAATGATGGTAACGCGAATAGGTTCGTGCCTGGAGACTGTTGAACTAAAATCAACTCGAACAACAGAGAAAGGTATCCATCCGCACCTCTTCCGCCTTTCCCCCGATCCCTCCATCGTCCGATTACCAGACAAAAAGTTCCGCGCACTGAAGAATCTCGATAGAGTTGATAGCCCCGACATAGCCACCTTTTTTCGTCACGGTCAGTGATACAGTCATTCAATGCATCCGATCTGTTCTATTGAGCGGAACCTGTAAGGCAAAGCTCTCTTCCCCGGCTCTTCGGATGAATTTCTGCAACAATCTCGGGAATAAGTCAACTGATTACCGTAAAAATTAGCATGCGCATTCAGCACCATCCCAAAGTTGCATATATTTGAAATGGTGCAAGAACATTGAGTTCCCGCAGAATTTAGTTCTAGTGGTGGCTAACTGTTGGCATTCCTCGCAATGGACGCCTGACTTTCCTGTTGTAAGAAGGGGTTGACCACAGCCAGAAATGTATGTTGATGGTTGGTTCCTGAACTATTATTATATTATTGTACGGTGTTATGATGAATTCCTCACAGCATACATCAGTATGGTATATTCTAGAAACAATAAACTTAGTCGAGGTAGAGTTGCCGCCATCTTAGGGAAAAGTATTCAGATGCAAGTTTTTGCGAGATGCACTTCGGAAGGGCCTCCTGATGACTAGAATGCATGTTGTTCGGCAGAAATCTTATGAAAATTTGTCTCAATTGAATTTGTTTGAACAAAGTCATTAAGTCAACGATATCGGGTTGAAAGTATTCTTTCTGAGTCGATTGGCCTATTTAGGACAAGGAGAATCTCCTGTCATTTTCCGCTAAGATGCATTGTTTCGGAACTATGAGCCTCGCAAAATCGAAAGAACACGAATTTTGCCATTTCCAGCGTTGAATAAAATCAACGATCAAGTGAAAAATCAGTGTTGCCGCTGTTCATAGTTCTTAACCAGTATGTCTTTTACGAGATTCAACAGCAATAAGCGATGTTTCCGTATCAAAACCCATCAATTTTGGAGTTCTTGACGAGCAGTTGAGCGTGTATTCGGAGTAGCATTATACATCGCCCAGGCGCCTGTCCATGGTATATATAGCTAGCAGCGAGTCCGAGACCGGATTATCTGGTGGGTGCGTAAGGCTTCTTCGAATAAAGTCTGGCTACACAAAATGCATTGTGCACTCGTCATACTCGAATGTGTCGGAGAGATTTTTGGCCGTTTGCAATCGGCCCCGACATTAATCTAGTACTTAGGAGTCATGAATATCCTTCGCTCTACTGTGACGCCAATTCGACAGAAGAGAGTGAGCTCTTTTCGCGTATCAAGTGACCTCATGATTATTTACTGGGTGAGTGCCTGACGGAAGCTGAGTAACAGTTCCTTTGAAGCATCTGCTACTCAACTCTTCCAGAATGCAGTTTGATTCGATTGGGTGTTGCGGCGTGCGCGCTCTATTGTGTAGTTTGTATAAGTCCCTCGAGCATTTCGAATTTCCGGGGAGCTTGGACCGAGCAGTCGGTCGTAGGCTCGTCTTTGTTTCGTGGAGCCGGTTGTCGATAGATAATCACGGAAAATACCTTGGGAGCATATCGGCCTCCGATACGAGAGCATCGCGAATCGATACAGACCCGATACGGTAGCTCAAAATATCGATGCAAAGTATTAAGATATCGGCTTTAAAATATCGATACACCGATACATAGATACATATCGCACACTCCTGATAGCTATACTGAATGCACGCTAAATAGTGCATCAAAACCTACTGAATCAACGCGTCTTTGTCCGGAAACATCGCTTTTTGCTGTTGGATCTTGTGAAGGATATCTATTTCGTTCTGTTACTTGTTATGAAAAATGGCCATGCTTGCCCCTCGATTCGGTTACTAATAACCGTAACGAAATATGAATCGCCATCAATAACGTTTTTCATGCTTAAGGAAAATTCACTTCTGTTACTTTCCAGTTTCGTTACCATAATGTAGCGTATAATACATATGGGCGAGTTATAAGCACAAGTGAATACGATATCCATGCATTATTGCAAGAGGCCTGTGTCGGCCTCGAGCTGGAGTGACTAGGAATGGCCCTGACATAAACGGGTGGAACTTTGCAAGTAAAAAATCAAGAGAAAGGAGAATTTGTAACAGAGAACTTATATTTCCAGGACAGCAGATTCTTGACGGTTTGTTCGCAAATTACCAGCAATATACCGAAGACTAAGAGGCCATGTATTGACTATATCCTCATGAAATCCTTCTGTGAGGCTCGGTAAGATTCCTCAAGACCCCCCCTCCGCCCCAATCTTACGTAAGATTGAAAACTTTCCACAAAGTTCGGTTAGTTGAAAAATCACATTCTGTACTGTTTTAACAAATCCAGATTTTCTCACATATAAAACTGTCATGTTGTTTCATCAAAATTGGTCACTTATGATTGAGAGACGCTTGGAATATTCGTAGTTCATGGGCGAACGTCACTTCCATGGAAATTCCCCTCCGCAACTCTGGCGTAGTTTGGATGTTTGTATGCTCCTCGTGACAGATACGAACTATCCCTCCGCTGTGCGGTTATGCCTCGATATGAGTAATTCAGTCTTTCTTGAACTTGTTACTTTTCAAGGTGAAATTTTCAAGAGAGAATTAGCCGTTTTTCGTGGCGAAATACGCTCCGCACATTCCCCAAATCCAAGTAGACAATTGGGGTTGCACCGCCCAGCAGATTAATCATATAGGATCTGTTGAAATTCGTCTGGTCTTCTAGGGATATATCATTATTACCAGAGATATGTAATAGGGATCTCTGTAGGATTTAGAGCGGATATCTAGACTCAGAGAAGTAATTCTTTGCGGTAAAGGCGCGGCAATCACCGCAAAGACTTGGGTCGTTACAGTTGAGGCGCCGAATGATAAACCCCGCGGGCTTTGCGGTTAATCCTTGCGACTTCACGTTTAATCCATCTGGATTTGAAGTCAATGGAAGCTGAATACGCATTTTGATGGTTATTTCCCGATTCAACATTATATTTCTAAGGAATTAAAGCCAATATTCCATGAAATATCGATCGATTCATTCCAGTCAAAGGTGAATATACATGTGTTTGAGGTTTGCAACGTCGGAAATACACGTTAGCAAAAATTTTGAAAAAAATATGTGCATCAGAGTGCCATGCTAAATCATTTGAGGCTCTTTAGTGGAGTCAAGGACACTATGTGAAAATGAACTTCGCCTGTCCTCCCTTGTTGAGGGAATTGCACTCCCCTCTCATTTTTTTCTCAAGATTTTTGCTAACCTGTATTTCCGACGTAGGAGACTTCAAACACATAATATACTGATTTCCAAAATTGTATTCGTACTTAACGCGGAATATTGTATAAATTCAGCCGTGAGAAATATCAGTGATGAGTTCGAGAAAAGTGCATGAAAGAGAAGCTTATGAGTAGGTATAATTGGATTGGAGAACAAAAAAGTGTACATGTATCTCTTTGATTTGGATAACTTTTATTATCTAAGGAAAATCACGCAATGATATAACATAAAGATTATTGGCAGTTCTATGAACTTTGAACGTTTTCTTAAACTGGTCAACACTTAAAAAACAATATTCATTTCTGTCAATCGTATTAGGCAACATCACCTGGAAAGCTTTGATATCGTGATTACTTCCTACCTTCTTACATTTCTTATAGCACAGTACAGGTCGCTTATCAGCAGTCTTGTAGATATGGAATATCAAGCCAATCACTGGCTCTCCACAATTATTATTACCAAGTAAAAACGCCGAAAAAGGCTTGAACAGAACACCATTGACCTCACAATAAGACACTTCGTTCTCCACCTTCTGATGTGAGAGATTTAATGGAATTTTCAAAGTTGTCGCAGGACCAAATTCAATGGTATCATGAAGACCTCGTTTTGTGAGGAACCTATCAGCAATTCTAAACTGCATCTTATTTGCAAGGGTCAGAAGGATA
>JAPYYZ010003438.1:0-11615 GCA_030522705.1 Eretmocerus eremicus | reverse complement strand
ATGTGCACATTAGTTAGCAAGTAAGTGCTCTACGCAGGAATTATTTTGGTCTAGAATTTTCCCAGGCTCAGGTCCCAGTGGGATCCCAGTGTGATCCCAGTGAATTATTTTCAGCAGGGGGGCAGAGTGAAAGGGATGAAGTTCTTCTCTCAGTACCACAATCCGAGGAAGAAACCATGGTTTTGTCGGAAAAAGCTATCGCGCGCTTTCATCACATCTATTAATAGAGCCCGATCGAATCACTAAAGTGCAGCAAAATCGCTACATAGAATTCAGGTTCTCGAAAGTCCTCAATGTCAATGTGGTGAGGGAGAAGAGGACCTGAATCACATAATTTGGCAATGCCCATTGTACAACGAGAAACGATCAGTACTGGTAGAAGCGTGAAGGAAAGAAGGGTTCCCGCTGATGAATATCGATATATTGATTGCTCTCCCGAATATAGACGCATGTAAGTTGATCTTCAAATGTCTTCAAGACTGTGACAGAAAGATTTGATGTATGAGCAAAAGAAGTCATAATAATTATAATAGACTAGATATTTACAACTATTGAAGTGTGTGTAATTTACTTTAGTTTGTTCACTTGGTTCTAAGATGTAGCAAATATAAACCATGTAAGGGTTTCAAATGCTTAAATAGAAAAAAAAAAAAAAAAGTTCTTCCGCCGGTAGTGATGTGATACTTTTCACCTCTCTAACTTCAGAATCGGACATTTCTCCCCTTTTCGCGGCTCTCGTGGTGGAAAATATCACATCACTTCCGGCGGGAAGAGATGGCCCGGGCTCTTACGACATGTCTCCCTCGCTGCGCTCGGTCTACAACCAGTCCTAGAGCCCGAACTCGCCTTCCGCCTTCAGTGATGTAATCTACTATTTCACCACGAGAGCCGCAAAAGGGGAGAAATGTCCGATTTTGAGGATAGAGTGGTGAAAAAGTATTTTATTGGAATTCCGACAAGGTTGCTGAGTAGAAATTGAAAAATTAACATTTGAATATACTTGGGATTTCGAATAAAGGTATAATCTTCAGCTCAATTAAAACTGAAAGTGGGAATGGTTGAAGAATTAAAAAATTTGGTATGGTCCAAAAAGAACTGGTCTCATTGGACGGTAGCTCGTGAGCAAATGTGCTATTGAGATTCAAATCTGTTAGACACACTACTACACGCACGAGCGCGCGGAAGTACTGAAATGATGCAAAACACAAGTAGCTTTGCTTGAGGAAACAAAAGGAAGAAGGAGGAAAGAACGCAGTTTTTATCAAACTCATCGAAAAGCCCTCTATTTGAGACAATAAAGAATACCACCTGATTGTGCGTGCTTTTAGTTTTTGGTTGACCCTCTCCCTATATCGCACACTTGCACGCTGATAGGTATGCGCGTGCACGGCGTCGCGACAATTTTCGCGCGCGGTTTGTTATACATATAGGTATACACATAGTTTATATACCTATATGTATACCTATATGCTATAGAGGGTATCGAGACATTATTCTGCTATGAAATTGTGAGCAGTAAAAAAACGTTACATTATTATGGGGCCGGATTAGGACGTTGACAATCAGTTCACGTCTTTTACATCACAGTGATCTCATGGTCCATGAGTGATCTGATCACAGTGCGATTCAGTGGAAGCTGACGCGCGAAGGACAAAAGAGATTCAGGACTCTGGGCTTGGAGTCATTACCCTCAGCATCTGCGAACTCCAAGCATCCTCCAGAATCTTGTGCAAACGCTGCATTCCTACATGAAACTTATTAGCTGCGCCTAGTTCGGCGACGCGTCTTGGACGGTTTGTAGTGAACGATTTCTTAGAAGTCGAACTTTATTTTCACAACTTGCTTCATAATAATTTTCGAAAAATTCCAACAAGTTCCAAACATTTAGTGGGTACTATATTGTAGATAGCATGTATCTATTATTATGATTCCCTACTTGTGTGATTATGTATGAGGCACAACTTGAAAGTTTATAGAAGGAGATCAGCATGACAGGTGCATGGAACGCACCATACCTTGAGACTAGTTGAGACTGTCTGCAAAAGTAGTCTGCTCTGTTGTAAATGTTGTTACTGAGTTGATGAACTCAAATATTCTTTGTTTCAGACTTGATCAACCTGAACCAGTTTGTTAAGATCATCAGAACATGGACGATCAGTTTAACGAAGGTCTATGTAATATACTCCAGCGGCTGTGTGCTGCTACTGTAGAAGGTTTGTTAAAATCTCATTTTCAAGGAATCTCTTAAGGCTTGAATAAAATCTTCCGTACTGAGTAGTTTCCAGTAAACTCTACCAATATGTGGGTCATAGTTCAAAAAATTTAGCTATAACGACTTTTGTTGAACGAAGTTCTAACATTCTTTTGTCTACCATATTGTTTATTTTGATGTCAGTAAAAAATACCTTTGTGATTCTTGCTCAGTGACGAGTTCTGTCCGTGAAACTATTCATCATGACTTCTTTTTCATTCAATTTTGCTGTAGCAAATAGTTTGATTGTAATAAATGAAGTCTGAAATCACATTGCTAGAGATATGTGGCCATCAAGTGGTTGTAAGTCAAAATAATTACAAAACTAACCTCAATTGCCTGATGAGAATTTTCTGTATTTGCCTATATTTTACAGAAACGATTTTCGTTCTCAATAATATATTCAAAGTTTCTACCAAAAGTTGTCTACTTCTTCAAGATTGATATAATGGGTATTTTCATGTTAGCCTTATGATCTAGATAACATCACATATGATTTCTCCCAATCGAATTAAATGTTTTTGTTATTTATCATCCCATTGAGGCTTACTTTTAAAAGATCTATTATTTTTCTAGATGATTATTTCTCAGAAGATGTAGAGGACTTCAAACCTCATACTGTGGATGGCGTACCTATTAGAAAATTATTTGTTGGCAACTTAGCTCAAAGAGTAAGTACCCACTAATTCAGTGCATTGGTGAAAAATTTAACATATAAATGCTTGAGATGATCATTCATGTGTAACATCCTATCAATGTTTGTGTTCCAGACAACTCATAAAGATCTTATTCGAGTGTTCTCTCCATATGGGAAATTAGATTGCTGTTATATTAGGAGAAATTCTGGGAAAAGTAATTACGCTTTTATCACTTTCAATCAAGTTGAAGATGCTTTAAGGTATTTTGCTATGTAACCTCCTCTTATTTCTTCTGAAAAATCTATAGAAATCCCATACATTTGAATATTTGATTCTAGAGCCACAAAAGATGGGCATAGAAAGAAAATTCATGTGCACAATAGAGATCTAAGAGTAATGCCAGCTGATTCATGGCATCAACCTGACAGCATTGAACTGAAAAGTAAGAAAGTCCAAGAATCTCTCAAAGAGGAAACTAGGAGCTACATATTAGAAGATGCAGAAATTCACAAACTAAACGATGATTGTTTAATGCATATATTCACCTACTTACCAATTATAGATCGCGTGAGAGTGGAAGGAGGTATGCTATTTTAGTACAAGGAATCTCAATTTCTCTTTCATAATAGATCTGATGACTTAAATTTGTTTAAAATCATATCTGATACATATCTCATGTAAGGAAATCCATCAATCCCTTTGCAAAGTGATTATGATTCATATTAGGATAATTTTTGATATACCTTTATCAATAAGCTCTATCAGAAATTTAATGACTGACAAACATTTTGAGAGTACGATCGAGTTCATTCCTCAATCTGTAAGTGCGCGCGCGTATGTTGAAATGACCTACTTCTTAGAATTTTTTCAAAAGAGATAAGATCCCATTGACGTGGTTGATGAATTTTATAGTCCCAAATATTGCCATCTGTGACTCGTTCCGACCGTACAGGAGAGTTTGAAAAAATTTTAAAATACATTGGGTTTAATTGGAGATCTTGATTTTGGTCAAAATGATCGACGGGCAACGGCTGACGTTATTTTTCTTGGGGCGATTACTCTCGGGCTGATATCCTCTTAGAATTAAATAGCTGATATGAATTATTGTAGTTTGTAGGCGATGGAAAGACATATGCCCTCAATCATGGCGAACTTGCAAGAAATTGGACTTAACAAGGTCAACGTGGGGGTTCAAGTCTCTAAATTACAAAGAAATCGACACACCAACTCTTCGAAAAGTTCTGTTGCGATGTGGTCAATTTATAACGCATATTGACCTGTCAAAAAACACAGAAAAATTGAGTAAAAGCACGCTCTCCGTGATTGGAAGATTTTGTCCAAATTTACAGTATATTGATGTTACAGCAATCAACGTTTCGCCTGCGGGCATAAAAGCATTGGCTGAAAATTGTAACAACATCACAGATTTCAGTCTTGGGCACTGCACCACACCCTGTGATAATGATCTGTCACACTTATTTGCCAAGAATAAGAAGTTACAGTATGTAAAAATCGTACAGAATTCTATATCAGGAAAATGTTTTCTGAGTCTCTCATCAGACTCTCTCAAGACCATTATTCTGTCAGAATGTCTAAGCGTATCGCCGTGTCATTTTGAGACTGTAAGTGAATGAATCAAGAATCTTATTAGTTTCATGGTGATTGATATTTTCAATTATCATGACAATCTGAATTATGTTACAGGCGATCCGATCGCTCAAGAACTTACACACATTGTCTTTGGAGAAATGTGTTAGTTTCAATGATCAGGCAGTGAAATCTATCAGTCAATGCTCTTCCAGTCTAAAAGTTCTTCGTCTGTGTGATTATTATCCTATGGTGAGTCTGACTGCTATGTCGACCTTGGCTGGACTGATCAATCTTGATACTCTCGATGTCGCTCAAAATGTCACGGTTCATGATGATTTCTTAAAACTTGTGGGGGCCCGATGCAAACTCCTGACAAACGTGGATATAAGTTGTGAGTATATGTCAGCTTGGAAATTGCTGTATAAAGAATTGATTGACTTTATCTTCTAATTGAGTAGTACTTACAAAGTTCATCCCTACCCAGTCAAACTGACTAGGAGTAGTATTGTTAAAAAAACAAAGTGAAGTTGATGTAAAAACATAAAAGAGAAAAGTAATCTGACGATCAATCAGTTCTTATGTATAATCCTTGACGATATGAGGGTGCTTAATTTCTTATTCATTACATTTCTGAACCATCTATCGTTTGATTTCAGTATGTCAAGCTGTGACAAATGTAGGATTGGCAAGTATAGTCTCTTTACCGAGACTTCAGCATTTGTCCGTAAATTACTTGGGAAAAATCACTGATACTGTCTTGGTTGATATGCCAAATTTGCGCACAATGCATTGCAGAGGTTGCCCTAGTTTGAAAAATGGAGGACTTTGCACTCTTATTGAAGAATCGCACCAAATCGAATTGCTGGATCTCTCGGGATGTAATGAGGTATCCAATGAATTGATTGAAGTAGCAATCAATTCGACGACTAATCGCACAAACAATGTGGTATTGAAAATGTATGTCGGAGACACAAAAGTGAGGGTCAACGAAATAACTCGAGTCTCGCCATTTTTACAAGTGCTAAACGTTGATCTATCAGAACAGTATTTGAGACCTGACTTTGACCACGATTTCTTTCCAGAAGAGCTGTATGATAGTGATGATGATGATGATCTAGATGATTATGATTCATTTCTCGCTCATGACGACAGTGACGATAATATGCATGATTATTATGAATTCTATAGAGACGAGGATAGCGATGAAGAATTTTTCTTTTTCTAAAGCAATCGTTCTGTCTCTGTTATGAATTTTTTGCGGACATTGGTTAAAATTTATCATTGCCACTTGTTTCTACAACTCGTGAAGTACAAAATCTCGAAAACTGTCAAGTTCTTAATTATATTTAGTATGGGATAGCCAGAAACAGTACTACGATTAGGACACGGAGGTGGTTTCAAACTCCCTTTTTTCAATATTGTTATTTTTTGATAATATTTTTCGGTTTCTCAATTTTGATGATGATTAATACCCTGAACTTGTTTTTGTTTTCATCGCCCCTGTTAACACCATTATCTTGAAAGGAACGCGAGATGATGACACGCAATATGTCGTTCCGAATCCAATTCAGCGAAGGACTTTGTGGCCGCGGATTCAAACTTCAGAGGCATTTTCAAAGAGTGCGCAAACGATGCTCTACAGTTGTGTCTTTACTGCTACTTGGATTCGCCCGAAAGGTGCAAAGGTTCAAAAGGTTTGGCTGGGGTCAAAACACATCTTTCGGAGAGTTTTTTCAAACATTACAGGTTTATCAATGGAATTGTATACAAAGCTCTGTCTACAGCGCTAGTCTGCCAGGGAAAATATTTCTTCCGAATGATTTTGGGATCTCATGAAGAATCTCAGCACCAAATCACAATCAGTTCCATCTATCTCCATCGGGATCATCTTGTGAAAAATGGAGAT
This sequence comes from Eretmocerus eremicus, assembly GCA_030522705.1. NCBI lineage: Eukaryota > Metazoa > Arthropoda > Insecta > Hymenoptera > Aphelinidae > Eretmocerus > Eretmocerus eremicus. The sequence goes on along the minus strand of JAPYYZ010003438.1, from coordinate 5,230 downwards.
TGTTATGGAGCTTTATTTGCCTTGAGTCAGGTGTACTCAGAGGGCTTTTGTACCGTTAAAGTTCAGTTTTGATACATTTTTATGGAAATATGAATGGTCCATATCAAGTTGATCTTGATTTTAAAAAGCCGCGATCAAATGTTCATCATTCACCGACAATACGGAAGTACAAAATTCAGTCACGGAGATAATTCATTGGGACTTTTTTTATAATAGTTATCCCTCGCTCTAGAGTAGACTAATTTCGAAAATGTGTCCATTTAGGCTATACCGCACAAAAATTAATTGTTAAAATCGAGGTGTCACTTGAGAAGAAAACATCTTTTCTGTATCACTGACAATCGCATACATCACTCAAAACGTATCAACAATCTCGAGATGGAATATCAATCATGAGTTTTCCAGCCAATTTGAGCGGTAGTTTACAAAGTGGAAGACGAAGCAATGTCGTTAAAGCATGGTCATGTAAAAGTGTTTACGTAGTTACCGTAAGGCCACCGTTCTGACGTCAGTGTCTCCTTGTTATGTTATTTTGGTTTCAATAGATAGAATCATGAAGATTTATTATATTTTTTTAGAAACAATTTTTAGTGGGTCTATGCACTACAAAATTCAATTATACATTTCATTCTCAACTGATTTTTACGTGAGAATGCAGCTCCTTCCGAAATCGCGAGGCTGTAACTTGTAAATAATAAATACCTTGTATAACTGATGGTATTGTTTTTATACTCTTCTACTCTTATTTTGCAGATATACCTTCTCATTGTGATCGTATTGGAACAAAATTCAGAGACTTCGGTAACTCGCGACGAAAGTCGCCTCGATTTGAGCTTCAATTTTTTCAATGAGGGAACAGTCGGTGATGAATCACCAATATGACATGAATATTGAATTTTTTTCAGCACTCCGCTCTGTTTTCTTTTGAGATGGGATTCGAAACGATTCTCCGAAATAGTATACATCATTCAAACAGAACAACATTTTTTTAGATGTTTCGTGGAAAAATTACCCGATCAGTAAGAATTTGGCCCGCAAAGGTCAAGATAACATCGCGTCCCTCGCTTTTTTCTGCTCATTGGATAATATTGTTATGGTCCCAAACATACATGAAAGAATATTCTGAGGAATATTCATTCGATTAATCTATCATGCAGTTCCCTAATTTTTGTTGATAGATGAATGGAAGAATGAATGCTTTCGGGATTGAGCTTGAAATTGAGTACACACCAATACATGCCCGTTACCTTGCACAATTATACAATTTGTGCGATCGCTGCGATTGGACTTTGGTTTTGAGCCAATCGCTAAATACGGCCGAAACGGGTCCGGTAATAAGAATCGTTAATCTCTTTCAAGTTATTGCCATTTTTGTCGAAAGAGTTATTCAACTAGGAGCAAGAATGTTTCCAGAATTGATCTTTAGCTTTCTTGTGCCCGGATGGTCATAAACATTGTAATTGTCATCACTAAGAGGATTCCAATAATTCTCTCCAATGAAAATAGGAGCAGTTATCGGCAGGCTTCCGCTTCGAGTCAGCGTAACCCACGGACTCACACGGAAAGTTTCCGATCTCTTTTCTTCGAGCGATTTTGTTATCTTTCTTACGATCGGAAAATCATCATAGAGATTGGCGGTACGGAAGCGAAGGCGACTATTCACAGATGACTGCGCATATCTACCATAGAGATGTACGATATCCACTTATGGTGGAAAACTAAAAAAGGGAAATGGAAATACGTAAGGATGTTGTATTACATACATCCTTGGGCAGAAAAGTTTCAGCAAGTAGAATACTGGAGTAAGACACATGTGCACCTTTAGCGTCATATCGATTGGGTGTGTGTGTCAGACACAACTTCAAACAATTCGAGCTTGAATCACCGTGAATAGCGTTTACTTGTGAATGTATACGATCGGGAGCTTTCCGCGGTTATTAGTTTGATTTTGGATACTTTGAAGATTTTCTAGGAGCGTCAACGATCAATTTTCAAAACGGAATTATTCTAGTACTTTGCCGAAAATTGTAAGGATACAGATTTGAAAAGAAAATGAGCAAAGTAGACCATTGACAGTTTATTTCTACCTAAATTTTTACAGAATAATACTGTGACCTAGACTTTCAAGTCGCACACGTGTTGCAAAGATTCAATTTTGTGATAACTAATAAGTAGTAATTCAACATTTTTTTATATTATTCAGAACTGAGTGGCGAAGGAAAACAGATTTTGTTCCTTATGACAGAAAAATCTTATGGGTGCGAATTAATTTCGATTTTGGAATTTTCTCAATACACTTCAATCACTAATATTCCTTCAAAAAATTTCAGACAAACAGAGAAATGAGAAATATTCGAACAAGAGTACATACTTCCTCTTGATAGTCTTCTGGAGCATAAAGTCAACTATCAGATGCTAAATACGTTTATTCGCCTGCGAGTCTTATATAGCAATAGTAACATTTTGTTTATATAGTTATTTTAATATCGTTTTGAGTGCGCTTCAAGTACTGCGGTAAAACATGTGACAGACGTACGATTACATTGACATTCAGACTTTCAACATCCAATGACAATTACCTATTAGCACTACATAGCAAATATTTGTGAAAAATTCACAAATAGGAAAAAATCCCAGGTGCTTTTATTAGCTCCACAGGAATATGTTCAAAACGGAGAGGCCGATTTGGAAAAAATTCATCTTGGTAAGATGCTTATATACAAAACATGATTCAATCGATTTAAACAGATAAACAGTCATGAGCTGTTAGAAAAAAATCTTTATATAGCTTTATAACAATCGGTTTTTATCGAAATTTTGGTGATAGCAAAAGATCATATCGAAATTTCTGCACGATTTATAAGCAGCCTAATAGAACAACATATTCTATTGCCCGTACGCGAATCATTCAACTATGGACTTTGCATCAGCCGAATTCAATACCTATCAATTTGGTTCGTGGTGTCGGGAACAACTTGAAGATTCGAAAAAAATCTATCATGTTCTCTGTGTAAGGTGATCAATTAGGAGAATGACCAAAAAGAGATGTAATATAATGATTATCCTTCTTTGAAAAACATAAGTTCTTTGAAAAACATAGAACGAAACGTCTCATCAACAATGTAACTGGGAAAATTTTTCAAAAATTCATCAGTACGATCGTTCGCTATATAACTGCGTATTTGAAAAGTATAACATGATATAATTACAAAGAGATGTTGAGAACGAGAAACATGATCCCTCTAATTTCTTTTCTTGCTACATTTAAGTATATATGGCAGAGCTTTATCGAACATGTTATACAGTACAACAAGCATTTTAAGATATTTGTAGCTACAGTGAAGTACGCTTGAACATTGCGCTTATACAATTGCAATAACAATTTCTCAAAAATCTTGGACGATATCGCAATATTCTAAAGAATCAAACTTGATGAGGATTATCGACAGAGAATTTTCCTCTATCACTCATATAAATTCTCGTTTGATTAATATACAATTATAGACTATCTTTATTGACCGTGAAGTCTTTGAAACCTAGTTCAACAACTACATAAATTCTGTTGCAATTTTGATTGAACAGTAATCTTCACATCTTGGATATCATGCCTCGCAGTTGCGAGGCACCGAGAGTTCTATATACAGTATAGAATGATTGAGATTTTGTGTTGATATATTATCAACTCGGAAGAGATCGTTTTTCGTAATTTGTGTACGATGAACTATGAAATATTTGAAGCCAAACAGGCGTACTCCACTGTATTGGTTAATAAAATTACATGGTACAAATCGTGAACTCAATTCTTATTGTTGAGTGCTTGAAACTCGATGGCGGAAAATGAAAAACTTCAGCCTTGGCTTGGATAAAAATGCAGTCACGAAAACGATCAACAAATGCTACGAGCTTTTGCCCATCTCTCAGATGAGAAATTTATATTACAGTCCATTCAGGTACAAATCTCACAAAATCAACGCACCATTAAACGCATTTCGAAATGCTTAGTCTACGCTTAGGACACAAGTTTATGTGTGGCAGTTGCTAGCATAGAGATATTGTTAATATCTCCATGGTTTTCAGACACATCATTGGATTCCAGTTCTACATTCATTTCTAGGAGGAAGATATATATTTAGCCCGGTAAAATTGGTAACGGTATTATAAAACTTTTCTGAAAGTTGACATCTTACATACTTTGAAATGAAACGAACTCAACTTGAATAAGAAAAGTTGTCCCAAAACAACTGAAATTCAGTGGCGAGTAACTAATGAGTTATCAGAACCGACCAATAGAAACGGTCTTTTCATTCATTTCCTAATTCACAAAATCTATTTGTTCGATGTGGACGATTATTATTTATACATCGATCGCGCAACTCCCCGATCGCTCTATCACACACATCAATATTTTTCCACTTATATACATATCGAATGAATTAGGCATAAATACACTCGCTTTCACGTCGGAAAATTTAAGAACTAGGCAGCTGATTCGATTCAACTTTTCATTTTTCTGATCATTGCTCAACCGCTCATTCGTTCATTAATTTTAGAGCACTAATGGTGAAAGAAAAATATCAATAAAGCGCCACTGTAGTAATAACCCCAAGGAAATTAAAATCGCAACGTAACATTCATGACTTAAGAGTACTGAACTTGCATGCAAGTGGTCAAGTATGTAAGAGTGACATTTATTCAGGATTGTACGTTGGCTAGCCTCGTTGGTGTAGTGGGTTGTATCTCCATTGTTCGGCAAACCCATCCGGCAATATCGACATTCTCCGACTCAGCTTTCTTGATCCATTCGTGGGTCTGCGGAATCATAGGATTCGTCGAGATCACACGGTCTGGGATGTATTAATAATCGGGGAGAAAAAAGTATATCATACCATGAGCGTTTTGAGATCGGCCCTTTCAGCTGGATTCTTTTTCAAGCACCGGTTCACGAAATCTACAAAGGCATCGCTGAATATACCGGACGGCAGTTTCGGAGGTGGTTCGTTGACGATGTAGTCCAACAATTCAAATATCGCCATCGGCCTGGGACTGCTCGGATCTGGAATTGAATACAAACGCCCTGTGGACCAAGACTAATTGCGTCACTATGGCTTCAGAGCAAAGATGTTATTATTATTATTGAATGAGATAGAAGGGTCCAATTGTAATTCGCAAAGTCATGAATTTATTTTGAAAAAACTGAGCAAGCAGACGCGATGATTCGTGACGCGATGAT
>JAPYYZ010003437.1:0-11454 GCA_030522705.1 Eretmocerus eremicus | reverse complement strand
ATGCTCTAGATTTGGGTACGTAGAACAGCCTCTCTCTTTTATTTTGATCCAAATCTCTAAGGGATTCAAGAATAATGGGAAATGCCGCGAAAACGGCTATCCACGCGTCGCATGCACGGCTACGACATGGCCTTAAGGTGTCTCTCGATCATCCTTTACGTGAGTCCATTTGTTGATGCGCTGCTTGGAGTTCATTGGTCCAGACCTACCTGTGGAGTACTTTTAGTACAAATTTTACAGGAGATCTCGCACAAATAGATCTAATAATGAGCGGATAGTTTGTAGAAAATTACGACCTCTTGAGCATAATCCAGTGATTTGCCTTTGCGTTGCTCATTTTCACACTCTTCTGACTCAATTTCCTGCAAAATGCATTCCAATTAGCTCTGATCCGCTGTCAGTCTCTATAATAGTCCCAATGAATTGATAGGGAAAAGAGATAGAATGTTCTTAAGATCGCGCATCTGTCACTCTGGAGAATACGCGTCCCGAAAACTTTGCCTTCTAAAACATGAATAAAGATTAATCGAACAGACTTGATGTGCTGAGATCAAGTTTGAAAAATTGTTCACGAAGCTCGTTCGAGACTGAATTTCCATCTAGTTCAATTCCAATCTGGAATCACAAAAAATCTTATGCCACATCGAACATCCATTCGAATATCTTTCACAACTCTCCATTCGCGTCCCATGCCCAAGAGTGCTTTGAACTCTGCATCATTCTCTTTAAATATTCTTTTTCTACCTCATTTTCACTAAAAAATTTGCAACGTGTTCAGCCCAAGTCCCGGCAATGGCAGTAGGAAAACTCACGTCTGAGCCACCTCCCGCCTTCAGCGGGGCACAGATGGAGAATTTTATATTCGCGCTTTGATCTCCTCTCATCATATCAAGTATTCATAGCACACTCATCGCCGCATTTTTCATCGCTCACCCCGCGCTGTTCATTCACCCCACACAATTTTCACTCGGCGCGCGTACCGCTCAGTCGATCCTTGCGTCTCTATCGAGCCACACATACAGAAAATCTCCACAGTCAGATATTCTCGTCATCTTTGAGGGGGTTCGCAAAGAGACATTCGTTTTCACAACCAGACTCGAGAACTCGCAGAAAAATTAAAGCTTAAAAGTCATCAGGTCAACCCAGACGCACTTGGACGTATGTAGGTGTGCTGAGAGTACTCGTGGAGCTTGAGAGCTTTGCTTGTGAACGATATATACCTGCATCAAGATTGGCCAGACTGAAAGTATTTATTAAACGGAGGCCCGCCTCAGCTTGCGCTCGTTACCCTCCTTTAAAATTTAATACGCGCTCGGGCAAGCTGTATAGCTGGTGAAGCGAACGTGGACTCGAGTCAAGCTCGAATAAAGGCCTCGGAGAGCTGTTTTCGTCGACGAGGCGTGCTTTACTGCCAGAGCTTTTTTTCAACGACCGATCGCCACTACCGCGATCGTGACCGTCTGCACACGAGCGGGAGAAAGATGGAAAGATCTGTCTAGAGCCATTTGCTCTCGTTGAGAGCGACGCATTGAGCCGATTAACTGTTATTGATTTAATTGCCTCCGAGTGTTTTTCTCGCCTCCCTTATGATACAGTTTATATCAGCCCCAACGCTGCCCCCGTCGATTGCGCCACTCAAACTCAATTCTCGATATTTTTTTCTGTTCCAGGTGAGTCACACCGACTAGCAGGAAATCATCGTGTGATGTTTGAGCTGCACCTGTTGCTACTTGGTTAAACAAAGCTGCTCTTGGTCCTGTTTACATGAGTACTTGGTTTCTCGATGAATGTACTATTTTTGATTGGAGGGGGTTTCTGCGTGGAAGCTCTCGTGCATGGAGTGATCAGATTTAATTTTTATTCCCGGAGATGAGGAAGTATCAGGGGGGTCCTAGCAGCCTCAAAAATAATCATTCGTCAAGGGTTGTGAAGAGTTGATTGGGCACGTTGTTAGAACATGTGATTAGAAGTCCTATGGAAGACTGGCCACAGTCTGTATCTTTTCCTCCTGATGAGTTTGATGCCGGGGACAGATCTTGAGGGCACGTATTATTGATGAGAGACTTAGCGAGAGACAGTTCCAGCGTGTCGTTTTGAAATTATCAAAACAAGTCTCTGTCCGTGTATTCTGGAGAGTGAATCTGGATTGCGTCGAGAGGTCCTTTTTCTATGTAAAATCTCAAAACTGTATTCATTCAGTTCAACGATGCATCAGCTAGTTGTCTCTGTTAGATGCTCGCAGTACTATAGTTCTTAAAAGGTTAGATCTAGCCATTTCAAGGTTCTGTGATAATCAGTAAGCACTGGGTGTAGTTTTAACTATGAAACGATGATCAAAACCTCTTGATGGACTCTGTGCGATGGATATCGATATCCGCAGACTTATACGCAACTTTTTCTTTCTTTTTCTGACGATTTTACAAAAGTAACTCGTTGCGCGTTCTTCTGAACTTGGGACAACACTACTCCGGCTGCATATCCTGAGGCGTCAGTTTCGAGGTTGAATCTTCCATTCATAGCGGGATATACTAAGACAGGGTGAAAAACGATAGTGGCTTCTAGTTTTTCGAATACGTTCTGGACTTCTTATGTTTATGAGAACTTAGGTGACTGCCCTGTCTTCAAGCGTATGAGACCCCAGCCAAATAATGAAACGTTTCCAGGAATTGTTCTGTAAATTCATAGACTTTTTAATGAGCAATTGAAAAGAATGTGGAGAAAATTACTTGAGGCAGTGTATTAGAGTCCAGAAAAGGCCACTAAACTCAGTCTTTTTTTTGTCAACTTGATGATGAGCTCATTTGATAATATTCTGAGTTTTTTCTACTTTTTGCTATTTCCCACATATCCTCGAGGAAAGTTCCCATCTTTCCAACCAGTCTAATCTAGTAGCACACCACCAATATCTCGAAATCTGAAAGGAAGATGATTTATATGGAATTTATTGCTATTATGTTATCTATTAACCCCTTGGGATACGGTTTCTGCATATGGATCTCTAGTTCACGCATTTCACTCTTAGCTTCCTATTTTCTCACCATAAAAGTAAGATAAAAGTTCACATATTTGAAACTCCATTTTGACCCCGAAGTCAGCTCTGGAATTTCTATTTTCAAACTCACAACAATCAAAATAAAGATTTTTTGGCAAAAACTCAATTCAAGGCAGTGTGGTAGCCGTGCTACCGCCACATCGAACTTTGCACGCATTGTTTTCGGAAACCCTCACGACTTGAGTTAAACGGAGAGTTGACGAATCTTTATCATCCAGCTTAGATTCGTGTTCTCGTCATTTGGCTGAATTCGCAAGACTGTCAGGCAACAGTGGAACTGAATTCGCAATATGTGAAATCTAACCTCTACAAGAGTGCACTCATTCACTCCCATTATTTTCTGGCACTCTTATGATTTCAGCCAACTGACGAGAAGACCATTCTAAGTTGAATGTTAAAAAAGATTCGTCAACTCTCCGTTCAACCAAAATTGTGAGGGTTTTCAAGAATAATAGGTACAAAGTTCAATGTGCACGGCTACCGCAGCACGGTCTTAATGATCTGAAGTTCTAGATCAACAAAAGGGTAAAAACAGTGTTCACTACTCTGCTCCATGTCTAACCAAGATAAAATCGCATAGAGAATCTAAGCCTGTCTGCTTTCAACCTGTGGTAGCTTCAACATTTGGCTAAATTTTGGCGTATTGCCTACCATTTGCGAGAAGAAATTACTTCAAACTCCATCTCGCTAACTGAAGGCATTCACTACTTACGATTAGAGGGTCAACCTTGCGGATCACGGATTCAGCTAAAACTTTGGGAATCATCTTGTTTCGGTGAGAAATGAAGATGTCTCAGAGGGTTTAGATCAATAGGCCCTCTGTTCAGAGATACAGCTGTGAACATTCGCATTGCTAGTATACTTACACATATGAATTTTTAACACGCGTCTATATGCGCAATGCTAATGTCCCTGGCTGTATCTCGGAACAGAGAGCCTATTGGTCTAAACCCTCTGAGATATCCTCATTTCTCATCGAAACAAGATGATTCCCAAAGTTCTGACCAAATGCCTGACCCCGTAAGGTTGACCCTCCACTTGTCAGTAAACTAACGATTTTCATTTTATACATTGATTCTCTAGCCGCAAAACGTTCATCAACTTCCGGCTATCTTCTGTATTATGCACAGTGCATTGTGCGATATTATGATTTCAAAGATTATGATTTTCTCCTCTCTCTCTCTCTCTCATACCATATAAGATCACCCCATCCTTTAGTCCTTATTCGAGGCATTGCATGCGCTAATAAAAGCACCGATGATGACTTCAAACATCGTTAGGGTGAATGTGATGCAAAACAAGTTTATGAGACGCGAATGCATTAGCTATTACATCTGCAAGTGAGCATGATTTCAATTTGAATAATACGCGCGTTTGCAGAAAAGGGTAGGAACGTTCTCATACCATTATGCACGTTCGAGTTAAAGTTTCTCGTAGATAGATTCCCTGCATGTTGCTTTGATAGAATTTCTCGCGTTACACTGTACTCACGGAGCAGAAAACATCTGGTTACATGCAAAGGTGAAATCTTCATCGGGGAGCAGTCAGATAACGCGTACGAAGATGGCCAGGAATGAAGATGGGAACATGTGTATTATTTCAATGCATGCATCACGCTCTATCTTTAGAATAGGTAATAATTTATCGGTAGTTTTTGAGCATGTAAAACAACGTGTCGGTAGCGAGAGAGGAAAGATTTAGACATTGGCTATATCAGGAGGCTCTTATGCATTGCTTTGGCCGTCGCGTGCATCGAAAATTGCATACAACGGTCTATCTATTTCCCAGCAGTATAGGAGAAAACTCAAGCAGATATTTTTGTCATCTGCGTCACTAGCGGGATAAACATGTTGACTCAAAATCTCGATTGCACTCTTAGCGTAACTCTCAATACACACCGACTCTCCCAAGTGATTATCTCGCGATATCACAATACGATATTTCTTCCATACGTTTGCCATAAAGCGATTTACTCTGTCTTTCTCTCTATCGTCGATTCAATTGCACAGGCATTCAAAAATCAGCCTCATAGATAAGGCGCACAGTATAAATTCATTGATTGCGTTTGCATATAGAGCGGCTTCTGTTCAACGCGATATACACACGCAGAGCGTAACGAGCTAACGATGAAGCCATGAGAGTACGGCAAATTCAATGGGTCGTGATTAAAGAGCCATTAATTAGAGGGATAGAATCGTACGCGTATATATATACGGCGGCTCCCGCAGTAAAAATACGACGAGAGCGGCATTAGGAGCCGTAAAACGCTTGATCGTGAAATTGACTGCATCGCGAGAGGCTGCCGCCGCGCGATAAGACTCTGTCCGCCGCTTTCGATAAAACAATACCTTACATAATTGCGCCAATGCAATTAACGGAGGCAACGGCCAAGAAGCCCCGACATCTAAATATAATTATACGCCGCTCTCCTATCTGTATATCTGTGCGGCAGTATATCGACACTATCTAACGAGGCATCTACCTTCCTCGAACCTCACGAATTTTTGAACGGTTTCCCATGCAGACTATTTTCACGTACGATGCATGTATAGAGAGCGCACGTATATTCATTGTGCGGCAGGCTCAATGAATTTCACTTTTTAATAGCACGACACGAGCTTCACGCCAGGCCGCACCTTACTTTCTTGCGCCGCGATCGACGGCGGCGGCTCTAATCGCTCACGTTGCAGCTCCTGCGCGCGCGGACGCTTTTTATCCTCGTCCTTTTTTCTTCTTCTCTCAAATGATGAAGCGCACGTGCAGCGAGCTGCAGTCGCAATTTCAACTTGAATATTCCTATTCCGCGCAGGGGTTCGCGATTCCGCAGCCTCTCGAACTCGCGGAGAACTTTCTTCGACCCCGATTTTCAGCTGCTTCGATTCGACGCGGTAGTATATGGAGGTCCTTGTATATGAAGCCGGAGATTCATTGTGCTTGCCGTCGAATGGCGCTGAAAAATTGCACGCTGTGTGCTGCGAGCGGTGAATATATGCATGGGCTGTTCGGTAGATGTGACTTTAGAGTACGGTTGTGAGATTCGAACAGTTTGAGGATACTCGTGTGATGGGTACTACTAGACAAGAAATATTCCATGTGTTATGATCAGTTGGCGCAAAATGATACATCAGCAGTTTTTGGTGTTGTCGAAGATTATAATCTTTGATAATGATCTCGATGACAACGCTTTTTTTCTGCAAGTACGTGTGAGATCATTGTGGGAGGATTGGTTTTTAATCGGGCTCGAAAATATTTGTCTCACGTTTATCCGCGTGTTGTTGAGAATAGTGTGTTTTTCTTCGTTAGCCGATAGTAATCGAGAATAATATTGTTCAAGCAATCACACATAGTCTATAATTATTGTTCGATTATTGAAATTCAATTTTTTTGACCTCGCGGTGACGAAAGAACAGTCGAGTTAACTCTGATCATAATTTCATGAGGCTCTAATGATCCTGCATTGTCAATGCCAAACCACTGTGATCGAAAAGAATAATTAGCTTCGAGATAATTACTACCTCCTGTATTGATGTCGCCAATTTCGGCACTCCTGGCTGTACTGTTTCATAATCTCAATGACTACTGCATACAATGATAATGACATCGCGTCTTCGTTTTCGTGTTATAAGTGAGGGTATTCGCTTTTCATGTTTCCGACGAACCTTCATCATATACTCATTTCCTAGATTATCCCTCCAAAGACAAGTGATTTTTTTCACTCAAAAATGGCCCCCTGCCACCAAAATAATTGATGAAATTATGACGCTGGAGGCCACCAATTGTCTACTCATTACATAGTCTTGATCTACTCGTACAATCGCCGAGCTTAGCGGTCTGTTACAGCTCGTGAGATTGTAATATCGATTGTTCTCGAGAGGAAAATTTTCAAAATAAGACCAATTCTAAAATTGTTCCATACTGTTTGCCGGTATCTGTTATTGTCCACAGAGACAGATAACCTCTTATCTCTCACGATGTAACTCACAAAAATACCCACCTCGCTCTTTCTTATATTATCAGAATCGAGCACACTCTTCATTCTGAACAATAGTCAATTGTCAATAGAAAAATTCAAACCAAAACGTGTAAAGCGAGCAACATGAGGTGGAAACATTACGACCGATCAAAGTGAACGAGCGTCAAATTGAAATAAAAAGATGCACCACATAACCTCAAAAGCTCTCGGCATCGATCATAGGGGCACACACATATATATATATGTATATATACGACGGCCCGGGCGTCAATTTGCAAGGCTGCAATACGCGTGAAGAGTTGACGCGCCTCCTCCTCGCAGGCCCGTCTAGACGGCAAAAAATTTGCGATGGAAATTTTCGAGAGCAGCCTGCACGAGGACCTATTCATCTCTCTCTTTCTCTTACATGATGGCGGGGGAGTCAAGAGGCTCGGCTGCTGCACCACCGCGTGTACTATTTTTCGAGGACGCGTCGTCGCGCCGCTGCTGCTGTCGAGATTATAAGGGAGTCTGTGTCTGGATCGAGCGAAATTTTTTTTTCTTATTCTGCTGTCGCCTTGGAGCGTAGGTGGGCTTCAGTCGCGAAAATGTCGAGTACGTAGTAATTTGGAAGTGCACCGTGTGGGGAGTAAAATTTGAGTCTCGTGTTATCTGGAACCCTCACTCGATTTCGTGGATTGCGAGACTCATATATTTTTAGGCAAATGTTGGAGAGCCTCTAGCTAGATTTCGTGTGAAAATGACAGAATTCAAATAAACCTCTACACTATCTTTTCGGAGAACCATTGCTCGACGACACTACTTATCTCGTCACTTGTGATTAATTTTGATTGCGCTGCTGAATAATCTGATGATCTGTGGTTGTTTGACTCAAATTGTTGGATATTTCACTTGTTTGTTCTAGATTAGCAAATTGTACATTGTATTTTCGTCTTCTTTCTACGCTTAACAATCAAGAAATGCCTGCCGTATCATTTCCATTCGTTCGGCCAACATAAGACCGTATTCCTCTATTATATAAATGCAGTGGTGATAATGAAAAATGTAAAAAATGTTGCACAATTCCGTACAATATCTCAAAAAAACAAAAGAGATAGTATTCCCAATCTCTCCTCTACGCGGCAACGCGCTCGCTCTGATGTATAGTTCCGCCACTCGCATTTTATCAGACGAAAACAGAGTCGCATCCAACCGCCCACGCGAGCTTTGTAAGCTCGAAACGTACACGAGATGCGGATGTGCGCTCGGACGACTCGCTCGGACACTGACATCACATCGATGCACGCAACAGACTCTTGAATTACATCATACGCGAAAAAAAATTAATTAAATTCCTTCAACCGGGTCACCTACAGTCCTCTTCAACTCGCTCTCTTATCAATTTTATGTCGCGCGTCAGACTCTCGCTCGAGAATTTTCTCGCTATAGAGTGGGATACATTTATCTCCAATCCAAAACGAACGATATACTTCCGTGTAGACTCGATGCATCTCTCCTCTCGCTATGTCGTTTTCCGCGATGCATTTCGGAGATGCCCCCAGTGACGCGAGAGCGAATGTGTCGTGACGCTCGCGTTTTCACAATGAGTACATCGGCTGCAAAAAGCGACTCTCTCGAGTATATAAGCCGAGATCGAGCTTGGCCGATTCGAGGGCCGTGATGTACACATTATACACTTACGTGCACACGTTATATTAAGGGGCTGTCTATATATACTATGGCCGAACGATGCGAGCCGTGGCTCGTAAACATCGGCTATGCCGAGTGCATAATGTATGTGCATACACATGTGTGTTTGGCAAAGTGGCAGAGCGCGGAGAGACGGAAAAGTTTCGTGCTTGGCTCGATTTTGCAGCTTTGAGCCAAGACTTGTTATTCCCGCGCGCGTGTATGCAAGTGGACAGGATGATTATTTGCTCAAATGAAGGAGGCTCTTTTTTTTTGAGGAAAAGGAAAGGTGTTGATGGAATGATAAAAGGTGTGTAATTTTGGGAGGTTCGAAGTTCGCTTTTTAATTAACGCTGCAGGATATCCCGTGTTATTTGAGGAAATTAATTTGCGAGTTAGGTGGTGGGAGTTTTTGAGACGTTGAACTTGTTCAACTTGTTGATGGGCGTGGTTTTTGAAATCGCATCGTAGCTGAAAGTGGCACTTAGTTTGAGAGGGACGAATTTATTTGGGCAAGTTGGTCGATTGCGGTGAGCTCGGAATTGTAGGAAATTTGCCGTAATTTGGCCGGTAAGCTCTTTATAGCTGTTATAATATTTGCTTGTTTGCGCAACGATTTCATCTCTGGAGTTCCCTGTGTACGACGTCTGTGCTCTCATTACTATTTCAATTACCGTTGATGAGATCAGGCTCTTGACTTTTTCTTTCGGATTAAATGAGATAATTCTTCTAACTTGAAGGAACTTTTACGACAAGGTAAACAGACCAATTGCTCGAGTGGAGTTTCTCGGGATTAATCTAGGCTCAAGCATCACGTGTGTGCCTCGAGTTAATTTTCAGTACATTACCATATAGAGACGCTCGGAAAGATTCAACGATCAAGTGTAAGTGTGGTTCCCTGAATGGAAAAATTTCTAACGGAGAAGTTTGCTTGGAATATAATCAGTCCTGGGAGTGATTTGCAGAACATTTCTTCTCTAAAATTACAAGCAGCAAATCAGATTGTATGGATAAGTGAGACTCTGTAATGCGGAACAGCATTCAAGTCTGGCACAGCTTTCGACTGTGTCACTTTCATGCTCGTCAAGGGTAGTCTTTTTTACATTGGGCAGTCGAGTAGTAAAAGTCGAATCGCTGCACAAATAAAGCTTCGAAGTTCAATCTCAACTTGAGTGAACAGTAAGCCGAGCATTTTTACGCATTTCCGTGATCGCAGGGTGAGAATCCTTCGATTCGTCTTTGATACATTATGGTCTGAAAAACCTTTCAGCGAGTATCTAGTCATAGTGCGAAACTATTCCAATGTTGCTCATGAATACATCAGTATGACTGATGCGTTGACTCACGTAAAAAAAGACAAATGTACATCCTCCAAGACTTTTTGGTTTCATAATTCTTCCATTATTCATCAGTCATGTGAATGACTAACCAATGATAAAAAACCTCCTCTTTCTCATGCTCCGAGATGATTCACTTTCCACAGTGTCTTGAGATACTTTTAGACTACATTTGGGAAGGAGATAAACATGCACCAACATGACTGATTGTGTTCGTGCTAACTATAAACTAGAGCTGAGTGGTCAAGAAAAATATTGTTTCGCTCTCCCAAAAAAATTATCTTTAATTCGATAATGAAGAGTTATCAAGAGAGATCTTTAGCCCTGCCTGATATAATTGGTGCTCATCATAAAGGTATAAATTTTCTCTTTCCTCTCAAAGAAGTCATTACGTCGAACTCTATTCTATCGTTTGTGAATTCTCTATCATGATGCCGCATGTGAAGTGTTTCTCATACCCATTTTCAGAATTTAGATGATTCTCATTCGTTTTGATCGATCTTTATTCTTTTGCATATCGAGGAAAATCCATGGAAGAATCTCAGAAAAAAGCTGATAATGATTCAATTAACTAATCCTGATTGAAGTATAGTCAAGTGTACCTCCTGACTGCAGAATTAACACACATCACTTCATGTAATTCAGTGCAAACAATCGCAACCACAAGGATTTGGACATAAAAATAATTGTAACATACGGTTCGTGAAAAAAATCAATCAGATATATTATAACTAGGAAAAATATGCAATCTCACGTGGGAAATGTCACCCCAAAGTAAGAGTCAAATCATCAGAAAGTTTTCTCTCGTAGTACCAGATTTATTATGAAATTTTGCTTTTCCATGCTTTCAGAAACATTTCACCATTTACACCTGCAACACATTCCCCTTGCTTCGCAAAATCGCCACGTCTCGGTTCCTTCAGACACATATGTACATACGTCGGCTCGAATCTCGATTCCCGTCGCGAAAATCGGCTCCGCTTGCCTCATTTCCTCTCTCCCTCTCTCGTCGTGCAATTCACGCTCGTATTCGCCGCAAGCGCAGATCGAGCGCAAGCTGCGTACGATAAGCTCAAACGACAAAGTAAGTCGGCTCTGCCATCCCCGCGAGCCACGACCGAGCGCAGATCGAGCTCGTGCAGCCTCGCCGTATATATATGCACCAGAGATCCGCTCGTGTGGAACCGATGCCGAGAAGCCATGCCCCGTGGGACATCCGTTCAGCAGCGGCAGCTGTGGTTTCGCTTTATCGGACGAAACGAGCAGAGAGCGGATGAGATGCATACACGCTGGCTTTTCCTCTCTGCGCGAGAGAGAGGCGAGAGAGCGAGGAATCGAATCGAGAGGAGAGGGCGGCTGATTTGCGGCTGGAGCTCCGTAATTGCCGCTAGATCGCGCATGCAGCCTTTATAGCGCTCGCGCGC
>JAPYYZ010003435.1:0-11617 GCA_030522705.1 Eretmocerus eremicus | reverse complement strand
CTCTTCACACTCATTCGCATTGCATTGAGACTGCTCAACACGTGCGCGTGGCATCGCCTTGGAGACCGGGCTGCTCCGATCTGTGGACCGACGCTACATCGTGTGTGGGTCCGTTTTTGGCTGGATACGATGGCGAATAATTTTCTTCATCAATACAAGATCGGACCCCGTCCAGGCAACGTCAAGCAGGCTACATCTACAGAAGTTTCATGTAATTTCATCAGGGGTGAGTTAAATTTAAATGTTACGTTAAACGTAAGAAGAATGGAGTTTCTGAAAACTTCGTCGCATACTTTTTTCGATTGAATGTGTATCAAATCTTTCATCAAGTTCGGGGATTTTTCTCATTTTTCCAAGGAAGATTGAAGCGATTCTAACTGGACAGGAGGCGACCTCAATGTTTAGAGAGGGCGTGAATAAAATTTGAAATTGAAACGAATCTGACTACTCTAGACTGAGATATGATGATGTAAAGACATTGACGCTAATGCTCCGTTTCACGGCGTCGCACACACGGGGCTCACGCGCGATCCACACGGACACACAATACTTTTACCAGCGATTTGAGTGGAAAGACGAGTTGCCCGCACGATACTCACGCGCCACTCGCTCGAGCCGTTTCTCCAGTTTTCCCTCGAGTCTGGGTGAAAACTCTTCTGAATCTTGTTCATGGGAAATTTGACGCTCTACATATTTGGTCTTATTCTGAGTTCTTCCGATAGAATGCATACTTTCCGAGATATTTGCAAAAAAGCATAATTTTGCGATGAAAATTGTTAATAACTAAAAAAGATACAGGAATTCGAGCTGGTAACCTCAAAAAATAAATTCAGCGAGTTAAAATACATAAAGTGGCTTGTATAGTGGCATCGGCACCTGGCACTTTGGGCACTTTGCCGTCGATGCCAGGTGTCAAGTGCTGAGTGCCGAGTGCTAAGTGCTAAGTGCCGAGTGCCGAGTGCCCATAAGCTGCTGACGAGTCCGGGCGTGAGATTCTTTCAAGTATCAAGTCCTCGATCAAAATGATCAATGTCCTGACAAGGATCACACATTTTTTCTGGCTTTTTGATGTTTATCTTAACGCACAGGTGCTTCAGATTGATTGTTTGCGAGTATTCATGTCGAATCAGTATTTTGAATATAGAATGATACGCGCCTGAGATTTTACTTTTATTTCACTTATGACTATTGGTTTCCTTTTCTGATTTCAGAAATACCGATTACACGTGAAAGAGTGTCAAAATTTACGTCGAGAATGACTTTATGCATTTTTTCCTCATATACAGAGCTTTTCACAAAGCAAGGCACGACATTTCAAGATCACTCTCCATCACATACACTCGGCATACAATGTTATCGGATATCACCCGATCGTGCGTAGTTAACATATCAGCCATGATAGGTGTTTCAGACTAGATCATGCATTCAAATTACTTGCTGACTACGATAACATTGTCATTGCTGACATTCATCGACAACGTACTTTGTAATAACAGAGAAGAGAAGGGAGATTGCTGATCCAGCAGAATTGTCTTACCCACTTCTCGCTTCTCTCTCCGCCTCGTTTGTACCCGAATTCTACTGATGAGTAATCTTTCCTCTCATCTCTGTCAATACCTTCAGTAGAAAGTACACAAATTGTTTAGGAAGCAACTATAATAGGGTCGGTCATTAAGCCGGGGAAAACGCCGGCGCGACGTCCTTTTTTCGATAACGTGGTGCGCGCCGTCTTTTACGACGGAATTAATATGCGCCGTATTGTGAAAGTACGTGAGAAATACGACCCTGGCAATCATCCATCCGGACAACAATCGAAGGGACTGCACCGCTGGCCCGAGATTCCGAGATGAGATGGGCCCGACAAGATTAGCCACGAAATTTACCTCGCGTTCGCAGCCCCATTGTTCGTGACGAGCGCGCAACCCCGCTAATGCCCGACCCCCTATAAACCTTTTCCATCGAATGACCACCTTGTTGAAGAATTAATCTGAGATCACTTTCATCTCACAATCTCGTCTCGACTAAACCAGACCAGCTTCCTGAAATTGAAATGAAGAAAATCGGGCAACTTGAAGTTTCACGAATGTCAATCAGAGATACATCTTGATCGAGGGTTCAAAAGCTGAAGTTACTCAATTTTCTCCATCCGAATTTCAAGAAGCTGGTCTGAATGAGCCGAGATGAGACAATGACATCTAAATGATGTCATTATCAATGATTTTAAATTATCAATGAGGTGGACAGTTGATGGGAAGGTTTTATGAAGTTGAATCATGAGCGAAGCTGCCACAAAAATGAAATGACACTGCTAAAACAACGATAGTGTAGTCGTTCACTCTACTATACTATCGACACTATAGAAATCCGTGCCAACGCTGCGTCGAACTCGGATTGTTTTGCAGACGAATACCTTCGACGTAATTTTACGCCAAAGTAAGTGTGAATTTACGTCGAAGGAATTTGGAGGTTTAACCCGGCTTGCGGGTCACAAGCTCGCTCCAAAATGTTTCCGCTCAGTAACTACTACAGTTTTTCTTGCATTGCGCTCTTTCATTGATATCATTATTCGTTCTAAATGATATGAATATGGCTTGAATTTTTTATTCCCCCACTGCAAGCCGAAACGCAAAAGACCCGCCAGCGACAAAATGCGTCCCGAACCCGCTGCATTATTCGAGTCAAACATTTCGGAGTAAAATATAGCTGTGCATCTGAAAAAAACGAAATCAGGTTTGACTGGCACTGACAATTTTTGACAAATTTAAAAATAAGAAAGAACTCATCGTTTTGTCAATCGCGCGTTGTCGCTCCACGACGCCCGCAATAGAAGAGCTCTAATGCTCTAACAGCGAGTCGAATAGTATATTATATTTCCAAGAGTGGAAGTATGTACCGGTGTATATACTTCCACAGTATATACTTCCATATAGTGGAGTATATACTATTTTATGTCACGAGTACGAGAAAAATGTACCCACGGATAGCAATAAATAAAGAAACTGTCCAATTTCTTCCCCGTCCGATCAGTCAGCTGTTGCCGCGACGTCATCTTGGTCGCTATATTTTTCTATTGCGGTATACTTATACATACTCTCTCATGCGTAGAAAACGTGTACTTTTATTATTACTCATGTATCTGCATCGCTCACGCATGGAAAACGTCGTCATCTAAGCGTCGACTGGACCGCGTAGTCGAGTGGAAAATACGCATTTTTGAGTACGAGTGATGTAAAATACGTGCGCTTGCGCGGAGCCAGGCCAAGCCCCCACGACGCGGCTTACGATGAGATCTGCATACGTAGCGCCGCTCCGACGCTTGAGACGATGAGGAATACAATGGGTCCGTCGAAAGTCCGGAGAAAACCATCAGCAAGTCGGTGCCTCATCTCTTGAGGCACGACGGTGTAAATGAGCGTCCAGCATCATTTTTCCGCGGATCTCGTGTGTATTTGCCCGCTCGATGCATTTATGATGGGCAGCGAATACAAGTTCATGGAGCCGTTGGCGGCAATGCGGAGGGTTCATTTATTTTTGAATGTAGTTTGACAGGACATTCATTTCCTTGAAGAATATGTACGATGCGTACAGTTCACGATGAAGCGATGAGAGAAGCCATATATGTAATTAGGAAATGAGTACTTTCAATCTGATAAGCGTTGAACTTATCATTTTCACGTGTATATATTTACCTTAAAGATGATCAAGGAATTATTCCGCATCGAATTTTGCATAGGCTGTGACGAACTAACACGCGAGTCCCGATCACTCGAGCGATCACTATACACATCAACCCAATGAGATATCTTATTTGCTTCCGTGAAGACCATGTGCTAAGATTTTGAATACCGGAGTTTTCTTGCTTTGTCGCGTAATCAGTTAATGTTGATAGCGTTGATAGAACCGTATTTGGAATGTTTCACGCATTTGCTCCCAGCGTTGAGTCTTGTAGTAGTTCAACTTCTATCGAGAACCGCTTCGTATTTACTCAATCGCTGAAGTTCATCCGAAAATAAAGGATGCATTTTTTTGGTTTATCTATATTTTTGAAACCTGTTTTTCTCAAAGTCGCACGTTAAATCTAGAGCCGATTCTAGTAATAGCAAATTACAGGAACAAGTCGAATGTCACTACACATATGACGTGTGAGTATTTCGAAAGCACACGCCGTAAAACTACGCTACGTCTCGGGATCGGCCAAAGCAAGTATCATTGTCTACGTTTATACCAGAATGACGGAATACGTTTAGGACATCGATTTATTGAATTAGCTGTTATACCTTTACTGTCAAAATTTGGATTTTCACTACTGGATCGGCTCAAATAAGTCACGAACTGAACTTGTATTTGCTTGAACGAATTAAAGACAAGTCATATGTATGTACACTGCAAAGTCAATACTTTGAAATACCTTCAACACGCTGTACAACTTCGACGTTCGTATTCATCATACTTCAAAGGGTCTTGAAACCAGATTAAGAATGAGCTAACGTGTTTGGTGAAAAATATTGATCTATGATGGAGTAACACTCCCTGAAAGCTTGGTACGGCCTTAATAGATACACATACCTCACTCGAAGCCATTATCCGGAGAATTCAACAACTTGGTCTATCGAAAAATGGATCAGCTTTTTGATAGAAAGTTGATGCGAATGGGTACGGGCTCAGTGACGGATTTACGTATACGTGATATTTTTTTATTTCAGGCTTGGTATGACGAGAGGAAGTCTATTACTTTTCGCAATAATGTCCGGCGATGGAGAATCATTGTTAGGAAGCATGCAAGCAGGGGTGAGAGGAAATTATCGTCAGTGGGAGGATGATGTTGATGCTCCGATTCCAGAGTCAACCGTGAGATACTGGGTAAAAACTGGAAGGTACGCAGAATGGTTCGCGGTAAGTTGCAATGAAATAAAACCCTTAGCGCCTAAAATATACTTAACTCGTTCAAAGCTCTGTGGCTATCATAGGTATCATCTTCAATTTACGAATCCCTTGGCTGGGTGTGATGATGTATCAAATGAAAAGTCGAGGCTTGCTATCTAAGTTCAGCATAGTTTAAATCTTGTATCTTCATTACGCAGCAGTAAAAACTCATGAGAACGGAACAACGATTTTCGAAGCTCGAACGTTAACGAGTGAATATTTTGAAGTAATATTCATGATTAGTATCCAATAGGTGACCATACATTCAGAATGGTTTCGCGCTACCTGAGATTGGAAAGAACGACGGAATGACGACTTGTTTTCCTGCAATGTTCGCTCGGGTTCGGGAACTCATGACATTTAATTAACTAATAAATCCCGACCTTCCTTATGCGTAGTCTATGGAGATCACGCGAAGAAGCGATTGCTTTTGCATCACCGAGAATAAACCGGTGGGACGATGGCTGATAATAACTTTGATTAGTAATCGTATAAGTTGCGACGCTTCTGAATATTACGCATTGTCAAGTCATCTTTTACAGAGTCTTCTATTTTTTTTTGAATCAGAAATGTTGTCAGTGAAATCATTGTTACAATCTCAGAGCAAGTGCACATGTTCATCTCGAGCTTCAAGTGTCGAGACGAAAACAATAAAGTTGTCATCGCGTGACCGTGCTAATGTTGTATCATTAAAAAAGCCGGACACTTCTTGAATCTGAATTTATGCGTTATAGGGTGATGCCAGCCAGAGTAATGTAGATCACACGGAGCCTGCATGGACGGATCACAATGACGACGATGATATAGATGACCATACAGATGATCATATAGATGATCATATAGATTATCACATGAAAGATCATAATATAGATGATCATGTAGATGATCATATGGATGATCATATTGATAATCATGTAGATGATCATATGGATGATCATATAGATGATCACATAGATGATCCCATGGATGATAGTGATATAGATGATCATGTAGCTGATAGTATAGCTGTGGATACAGATATAGCTGATGATATAGATGACGATAAAGATAATGACATAGATGATGATAAAGCTGATGATATGGATGATCATGAAGCTGATGATATGGATGATGATAAAGCTGATGATGGAGATGACGACGTAGATGATGATGTAGATGGTGATATAGATGCTAATATGGAAGTACGCTCTAGAACATCGCTGGATACACACTGTAGACCGAAAACTGTGAGTATAATTTGAGGTATAATTATTTTGTAGAATCGGTGAAGTCAGTATAAATCCACCTAGCTCTGATTCTGCAAAATTTTGATGAAAATGTATAAAGTATCTTGGCTCAATTGAGTGGGAGAAAAGAGACGAGAAAGGCCTCGGGAAAATCGGCCGCGCGACTAAAGCGAGTCCAAAACTTCATTGTGTAGAGAAGCAAACATTTCCGAATACCGAGGTACAAATTGGGTGATGTCTGAGGTAAAATGTTGGACAGGGAGATTCTAAAACAAATTGATGCATCCTCTGCAGCACAGTGCATTTTTTGTTGTAATTCGAGGAGTAGCAAAGAAGGCGCAAAGCTCTGACTGAATCATTCTGAAGGGACGATAAAAACGAGCCATTTTGACCATGACATCTCCACCTATCTATAGTAGGCACTTTAAAATACATTGGCTGGCCATCATCGTCCCATTGTACATTTTTTCGTGAAATGCCTATGACATGGATACAATTTGATCGTCCTCAGCTCACAATAGTTCGAAATTTTCTTCTTTTGGTCCAGTTTCTGTATACTACCCGTGGCACTCTCGATCTTGTACAACTTTGGGAGCGCTTTGTATTTTTGAATCCAGGAATATCGCGTGGATAGCGCAAAACGCTGATCTAAGTTGTTTGAGCCTGTAGCGTGCCCGCTCGGTGATCTATCCGGGTTATAAAGCTTCTTTAACCTTATCAATGAACTAACAGTGTAGTCGAGAACGACATAAGTCATATAAAAGAGAGCTATCGCACCTGCCCGATATCGCCTCGCCGTCCACTACAGATGCCCATGCGGATTATACCGGCATTGGAAGGTGTGATTGTCTGTTATTTACAGGATGACAACTCGACGTCTAATGTGCAATGTACCGATGATTCGGATGGAGAAAGCGATTACGAAAGCGTTTCGGGTGAATCATTATACGAAGAAGCTCTTGATGAATGTGACGGAGCCGCACATGGTATCAACTTGGATGAAAAGAGCGACGTCACTGATGAGAGCAATGATGATGCAAATGATTATCTGGATGAGTATTCTCACCTTGTTGAAAATGGTAGTGCAACAGAAGAAGAACCAGATCCGAAGGTACGTGTTTCATGCATTTCCCGTATCCTGCTGATCTCATCATTGAAAAATTGCGATGGAATAATTCAACGATCGACGAAATAAGCTCTGGCCATCAATACATTCTCTATCAATCTTGAATGAAAGAGATCGTATAACCGGAAAAATTAAAAGCATCTATCATCTTTGTTTAAACACGGCATTTATAGGATAGAATGATGGAAATGCCTTTTCGACACACCGTGCGTAGAATGGTACTGGTCACAAAAGATTTCACTCGCGCATTGTCGAAAAATAGCTTCCAATACACGGCCGGAAATGGTTGATTCCTTATCCTTTTGATAATTCCAATCCGACTCTTTGGTTCGGGTCGGGAAAGCGTACGAAATCGAAGTTTATCACCCTCGCGTCGAATTATACTATTAACATTGGCTTTCTTAATATCAGAGAGATTTGGTGAGGTGTTTGTGACAAAAGGGCGCATGAGAAAATTCCAGAGCGATGAATCGAGGCATTCTAGAGTTACCGTGCACGCCAATCTAGAGAATGCAGTCCATTCTCGAGTGCATTTCCGGGAACTTACAATTAGTCTATTTTGGGCCCACAGCCCGCAACCTCGAACATCTCCAATGATCGTAATATCTCATCATTACTTATTACGATCTTAATCTCAACCTTTTTTTTATATCTTACATTTTTGCCACTTCATAACTCTCACATAATCCATCCCTTCTGCACTTTTTCGGAACCACTCTGCTCGGGCCGCACTGAAGCTGCCAGCGCTGCGAGTACAAATGTATATTGACCCATATATGCGCGCTCAATATACATTAGTACGCAGCCCGTTACAGCGCTCGTAGCGCTGCGACCTCTGTCAGCTGTGGTCTCGAACGCTCGAATGCTCAAAAGCTCGAGCTGCAAGCTGCGATCGAAATGGCTCGTTAACGTAACCTTTCTGCAGAGACCTCGAAAAATAGCAGTACTAGATAGGTTTTTCAAAGTTTCGACGAAATATCACGATTATAGCTTTATAGTGTAACTTCTCGTTTATAGTATATTTTGATAATTCATGTCGGCCCATTCGATAACACTGAAAGAGTAAGATAGAACTATTGTACTCGCACGTTACAGCGCTAAGCAGACTTGAAATACCTCATGAAATATGAATATCCTAGACCGTCAATAAAATGCTTCGTTTATGAGTATGTATTATAATGACTAAGGGGGATATTGCTTCTATTACAGAGAATGAAACTCTACAATTCAGCGAGGATCAATCAAGTGCAGAGTGAGCTGCTCCATTTGGCAAAGGCGCTGAGATTCAACGAGAGCGACAAAAGCTTGGAATATTCTCTAAAAATGACAAATCGGCATCTACCATACGATTTGTACCAGTCCAAGTACATGTATGTACAGTCGATTCCAAAGCCAAATGTAATTGAGTACTATTTCTGTGTTGAATGCGAGATATTCATA
Source organism: Eretmocerus eremicus (assembly GCA_030522705.1). Taxonomy (NCBI): domain Eukaryota; kingdom Metazoa; phylum Arthropoda; class Insecta; order Hymenoptera; family Aphelinidae; genus Eretmocerus; species Eretmocerus eremicus. Next base: position 2,902 of record JAPYYZ010003435.1, on the reverse strand, counting down.
GAATTTGGCGATCATTTAGAAGTTGAGTGTAGTGGTTGCGACGTGCTTTACAAGAAAAAAGTTTTAAAAGCGACCGGTCAGTACTTTCTTTATGTGTCTCTGGAAGAGCAATTAGCACATATCCTTCAAAGTGACACATCTCAGCATGTTAGGAAAGGTTGTGAGGAGAGTGATATTGTTAACGCAGATGTGTATAAGAATATGAAAGACATGGGAATCATTGGAGAAGATGACTTGACCATTACTGCTGAAACAGATGGTGTAACACCTTTCAACCACACTCAGGCTAAGCTGTGGCCACTGTTGGTGACAATCAATGAACTGCCCTACCGGATACGAAAAAATAATGTCCTTTTGATCGCTCTGTGGTACTGGGTCACAAAACCGTTGATGAATTTATTCCTCAAGCCTTTCATTGATGAATTGATAAGTTTAAAGAAGGACGGCTTTAAGTGCAAAATCTTCGGTGCAGTTGAAAAATTAATCAGAGTCCATCTTTTGTTATTCATAGCTGACTTGCCCGCAAGAGCTCTTGTTCTTAATATGAAACAATACAATGCGAGATACGGCTGTCCATATTGTTTGATACGGGGAAAATTGATACCAGTGGGAAGAGGTCGCGCGCGCGTATTCTGTGAATGCATATTTGTACTGCGTACTGCAAAAATGTATTTAGAACAATTGCGAGAGGTTCTGCGGACAAAAAAAGTAGTCAAAGCTATCAAAGGGCCAACTCAATTAGCCCGGGTACCGCATGTACGCATGTTCGATTCCACACCGCCTGAGTATATGCACGCTGAACTTCTCGGGACAGTAATTTCATTTCTTGAAGGGTGGTTCAATTCAAAATACCACGGTAAACCATTTTATCTTGGGCACAAGAAAAACGAGTTCAACAGAAGGATGACAAGCATAAAGCCCACTCACGAAATAAGCAGACCTCCTGTGGAGATTGGAAAGGACTGGAAGGCGAGCCAGATGAAAAATATTGCAATTTATTATTCTCTAGCTTGTCTTCATGGCTTGATGGATGATAGATACTATAAACATTGGTTTCTATTTGTCTATGGCTTAACTATTTGCCTTAGGGATAAGGTTTCTGATGATGATCGGAAACGTGCTGAGAAAGCATTTGAGTTATTTGTTGGCCAAGTAGTGGAGCTTTACGGAGAAGAATTTATGAGGTCTAACGTTCATGTTCTACTCCACATGGTTAGGTTTGTGCGACTGTATGGAGCAATGTGGGCATGGTCTGCTTTTCCTTTCGAGTCTTTTAATGCGGTTCTCGCTAAGATGTTCCACGGGACACAACATATTGACGAGCAGATATTTAAAATGGCAAACAGGCTACGATACTTGAAAAATGAGGCTCACGAGTTTAATTCGGAAGATTGTGACCCAGAAAATACAAAGCTATTTTTAGAGTTGACGACCAAGTGTAATATAACTCATATTATAGAACACGGGGAACATCTCCGAGTGTGGGGCAGTGGTAGCAAAAGCACTCTGTCACCCTCTCAAAAATTGATTATTCAAGATGTCGTCACAGATGCAGTGGAAGATGAATGTATTTGTTATGATAGATTCATTTATAGAAGAAGAGTCTTCACGTCTTGTTTGTATACTCGTGCTCAAGTTCGTTCTAATCATATGATTTCGACAAATAATAATGAAATTATGAAAATAATGAATCTAGTATGTATCCGAACAAAAACACACGGCGAAGAGCGATATGTTGTGCTAGGTAGAAGAATGGAGAAACTACCTGATTACCTCTGCGAATACGAGGATTTCAACTCCAACGAGCTGACGTTTATCGTACGCGAGAGCGCCGAATTGATTTGTTGCGATCACGAAGCTATAGGTGAGAAACTAGTCATCATCCCAATGATGGATGACCGGCTTTGTCTGGTACCAATCGTGAATAGGGCTGAGACCGATTAATGATTGATTTCGTGATTGTTTGAAAATGATGTTCTCTTTCGCCACTGCGGAGCAAAATTTGTTATCAAATTTCTCCCTTCTATGATAGTTGTTGAGTACGCATCATCTTGCACGAATGTTTCTGATTCTTAGTCACTCATCATTCCTGTAATATATCAGCTGAGATCCTAAGGTTTTCGCGTAATGATTCTTGATTAGCAGTAATTCAAATGCTGTTCATTTTCATTATCTGTAATATAAGTAATCTTTTTGATGTATGTATGAGTTTCCTCGTAAAATTTATTGTGCTTATACTTTATTTAAATGAAACCGACAGTTGAGTGAGGAAAAATGCCACCGATATAAGTATAAAAAATCATTTCTCGTGCATATTGGATTTGGAATATGAACCATCATATCATTATGAGAGGTTAGATTAAATTCATAAAATAATATTTGGAATCAGTTCAAAAGAGAAAATAACATAGAGGAAATGGGCATTGGAAACTATACGAGGAAAAAATAGTGAAACATGATACCGCTTTGAAAGAGCACTCTGCTAATCTCTTTTAGCAGCGTATTTTACCTGGGCGCGTGCGTCCATGTCGGGCGCAAGTTTGAAATTTCAGACTTATAAATTCCCAAATTTTTTCCCCCTAAAATTTCCCTAAAATTTCAGACGTATGAATTCCCTAATTTTTTTTCTAGGTTGTGAACACCGATCGAACAGCCTTATCAATGATCGAATCACCGGTACCCGCGGGTGACCGTGATTTCCGTGGGGGCTTCCCGGAATTGATCTCATCCCGGTGGAGTAAACACCGGTGTAGCACTGGGTGGTACACCCGATGGATCACCGGGTGGTACACCGGTGCGAGCGACGATATTATATTCTAAAAATTCTTACAATTTTTAATAACGGGGCCAACGGATTTAACAGTGACCCACATTCTCCTCGGACATTCAACGCTGACTAGGC
>JAPYYZ010003434.1:0-17234 GCA_030522705.1 Eretmocerus eremicus | reverse complement strand
GCTGCAGGACATGATCTGGTCTGTATTAAATTTTCCCTTTCCTCGTTAGCCATTGATGATTCACACGAAGAACTGAAAAGTAGATCCGGTTATTCTGATGAGTCCTCTAATATTTCTGACGAGGTCCTTTCATTGGCACATTTACTTTCAAAATCAACACTTGATGGTTTCCACACACGAAAAGCTTCGAGGAAACAAATTACTATGCCAATACCGGAAGCCTTGGATTTTACGACTCGTTCCCTAAAAAGAATTGTAGCAAATTGTCTCATTACTTCGTGAAGTCATCCACTTCAATTTCAGTATAGACAATGACAGAAAGTTCCCAATCATACACTCCCTAGTTCTTCGCGGATAACCGATACTTTCCTTTTACATTATTTGTACTTTGGCACAAACAATGAAGCTGACTCAAAGCTCAGCAAGACATTACTATAGAAGAAGCGAGCAATTCCGAGCGTAGGAGTGGGCCGTGTATCTCGCTATCTTTGGCGAAAGAGAAAGAACCGCATCGAAGAGGACAAAGAGAAGTGTTGCGTCGTCGTGGATTCATAGTCCCTGGGCTCGCAGGAGAAATGAAAACCACGACGACGAAGCAACGGATAGACATCGCTGGTCGCCGACATATAGCCGAGTGTAGGTCAGTGTGCTATAGCTGAAAACGCGTTGGCATCGTATAATGTGTCTCTGACCGCAGCGAGAGTGCCTCTCCAATAAGATACTATACGGTCCCTATAGTATGTTCATCACGCCGAGTACCGCGATATCGTGCGGCGTCTGCGATCTCTCAAAAAAAAATCGAGAGTTTTGCATCTCATTCTGGTGGGGCTGCCGAGATATTTTCAGTTGATTGATTGAATCGTCGACCAGAGATCCATCAAAAATCATCGAGTAAACTTCTTATCCTTTTCTCCAAGAACTCTTATGCTTCTGATTGAAATGCGGAGGCACATACATGAGCCCCTCATTCAATCTTTGTCAACGAAAATCGCGTTATTCATTTCGTCGAATAATTCAATTTGCGAGTTGTACAAGAATTCAAATTTATGACCCTAATTCAAGAATTGTGAAACAAATGCAGCGTTGTTGAGTGAAAAAACATTTCAAAAGCAAGTCAGGATGTGCTTGCAATATTGTTGATATTCCGGTCCCTCAAGACGACCCGTGTATCAACCCGCTTATTTCAGAATTATGTTCCAATGCACAAGATTATCTTTTTTACTCGCTCCTACGTATTTTTGAAGTCAAAAAAGCGATGAAAAACCACAAAAACTACAAATCACGATTGACAATTTTTTGCGTTCAAGTTACAAGGATGGTCCAAGCCTAACATGAAGCCAAGCGTCGCTTCGAGCGCCCTCATGAATTTACTGGGGCGTATGTATGCAATGTCCACGCTCGAGTTCTCAACGATGCACTGCGGGATGGGATATTTCACGAAGCAAAGCGTTTACTTTCAGCATAATACAGCATCAATACAAGCTTTGTTCGAAACAAAAATTGAACCGAAGATGAGCCGATTCCAAATTTGTCAGGAACCCGTTCAAACTTTGGCCGAAGTTCCGTCAAAGATTAATCATATTTAAAAGAAACTCACTCGTCAAGTGCAAGGGTGTTTCATTTTTTACGTTCAGCTCGCACTTTTAATGTGTATGAGGTTCTAAAAAATTCGCGTGCTATGGATTTCGCTGGAATATTTTTACGCTGGAAACAGATTCAAAGTCTCTTGCTTCCTTCAACAGATTATCGATAGATGCTTGCATGGGACAATTTCATCCGTGAGTGAATGACAATATTCCCTTTAATATTCTAATGGTAAAATTTGGTCGCATGAATAATATAATGTTATGTCAGAAGATTTTTCACGCGCAATCCCATGGCTACGACTTTTTGAATGCAATTCTCTTGCACGCACTTTAGCGCATCTTATCTTTCCATAGAAAATCTGAGGAATTATTTTTCAATCTTCTTGGACTGCGAAACTCCGAAGTTATGAGAGAATTCAGAGAGAAAATAAGTCAATCTGGAGCAAGGCGACGAAACTGGAAAGCGATGGATTTTACAATCGCTCTGAATAAATTGTTCCCATTAGTATTATCGCAATGTGGTTGATTTCGGATGGAAAGACTTATTTCACTCATTAATTAATCTAATCATTAAAAAACCGATCCATGCCAACATCGCCGATACAAAGTATTGCAGCGCACTTTGAATGCCGCACGTTCCTTGATTTCGTATTCCCGCTCCATAGAATAATCGCAGACTCTCAAAAAGTCGTTTACGAGCTTGAAGTCTGCGAGATATTCTTACATCTCTGTGCCTTGTCAGCATAAATCCAATTTTATGATGAAACACAGAGCGATCCGGATAGTTGAGTGAGAACGCGTGCATAAAGCTTTCAAAAAAACTGGTTCGAGAGAGTGGTGCTCCATGCAGATCCCGAATACTGCATTCGACACTGTATAATGTGACAAACTTGTCAAGGACTTATCGAATCTGAAGTAAATAAAAATAGCTTGTGGCCTTCCAAGGCTCATGCCTGCACTACTTTTAAAAGTTGGGGAATGATTGGCACGAAATTGGATGAAAGCCAACAAACCAATTGCGTTTTCGGAGACATTTTTTCCTTCAAATTCATGGGAAAAGATCTCTGAATAGATAGGCTTTTTGCACACTTCTATTTGATATTTCATTGTATTCGTTTTGCATCTCAAAAATCTCAATCGATTCACATTTTATTACCGAAATAAATGAGTTTGTAGACGTTTTCCTAAGTGCCATTTTCAGAGTGATGAAAATCAAACAAAACCGATATCGAATGAGTTATTCAATAGAAAGTTCATTCAAGATCGAGTCGATGAAGAAGAGTCTGAAGGAGAATGTTGACGTCCAAGCTTTCTTCGTCAATGTCTAAATTTTACCAATAAAGCCAATAAAAAGTTGTTAGAAAGATGAAAGAATGTTTTATGATTCTTTAGATAGAGTGGTTGATTTGGTTTAATTAATCGTTACGGTTCGGATAGGCGACAAAACGTGCATGAGGATTCATCCTGCGGCACCCCTTGGCAACTGGCATGCAGTATCGTAAACTCTGTCATAAAAAATTAGGAAATTTGCATTTTACTCTTTGTTGATTTGAAATGATGAAAAAAAAAATTGTTTTCATAATCATTTTTCGAATTGGACGGAATATTCTGTTTTACACTCACGTGCAATCATCTATTATTATTAGAATCTGAGTTTGCATGTACATTCACTCGAGTTGATCTGACTCTATCCTTTCATGACCATATTAGTGCCATAAAGTTTGCTTGTTATACCTTGAAGTAAGCCTTAAAAAGTCAAAGTATCCAAGACGAGGTTTGCATTAACTCACCCATACTCGTTCTTGTCGATAAGTGCCCACTCACAAAAATGAGCTTTTGTTGGCCAAATTACGTGCAAACGTTTGTCTTACGTCGAATCAAACAGCTATAGTTCATTCCTTCAGCAGTGAGATTGCTTTAACCATTTGCAGTCTTACTGTTCAAACTCTTGCGCAAGTCCCCTCGACATTCCTCGTATCGGGTTTTTCCCGTGTTTTCTCAATTTTCACCTCTTCAGTCGTTGTCATGCTGATTATTCATCTTGTTTACTTACGTTGTTGACCATTTTAGACTCTCTTACTTCTTAGTTCTCATATCACTTCAGATTGAATAGACTTCCAGGGAACACGCTCGAACTTTAGTGAACGCTAGACTCTTTCTTTCTCAAAGAGAGCATTGTAACGGGTTTTGATTGATTCCTGATTCATCGAGTCTTTTTTGACGTTTTTTGCTCTAATAATTATCCTATTAAGAATTCACAACGTGTTTTCTTATAGACGAGATCTTGCGATTGATAATCTTTTTTCCCTCTCAGACCAGCTCCAATTCTCCTACGATTTATTTCATATAACATTATCTCTGTGTCTGAGAACTTTTTCCTTTGGGAGTGTTCATACCTCTACACTCATCTACCAATTTCACAGATTTTTATATTTTTACTCCATATTGGCATACTTCATTCTACGGATTGCAGTATAATTATCAAATTTCGCCTCTTAATTTTCAATTGTATTGATTTCGCGAATTTTTCAATACAACCCATTCTCCACAACTTTTTCACCAACAAATTACAATCTTACTTTTCTTATTTTTTGATTTCCTTCTTATTGATTATCCCAATCTATATCTTGTCCACATTATTTTATTTTACTCGACAAGACCTTTCGATTTGGTATTCTTCGTTTTTCTTCCAGAATTTCTATTGAGTACCCATAAATTAATAAATTTTACGGCATCCACTCTCCTCTAACGTTTTCACGTCTAATTGTTTGCCTTTAGTATGGCTCACGATAACTCAAACACATTTCAACCTATTCACTTGAAATTTTCTACAAGTGTCCAGAACCATTATCCGATCAGGCTATTAGATTTTGGATTCCTAATGTTGAATCTCAATGAACTTACAAAATTACTTTCATTTTCCACACATTTCCAAATAGACCTACTTTTTCTCTGTACTCTTGAATCTATTACTTGAAAATACTGCGAAAATTATTTTTGGACTCCTTACCCTATGAATCTCCACGCCCTATCGATTGATTATTCCACGGAATTTTTACTTGATGCAGTCCCTCTTTCTGCCCTTTTTTTTGGCTTTCTCACCCTCATTGCTTGTTTAAAGAATCCTCTTCCTAGAAAGTTCTCTGTATTGCATGGGATGTTATCGAAATTTGTTCTTATCATATATTGCATGATATTCAATGGTGTCCCATGGGACTACGAAGAACGCACATATGCTAACATGTAATCTCTCTTCATTATCCTTTTTGCACATCGTGTTATCTCGTCTTATCCCATGAGGACCCCATGCGATACCTTGACATCTGATACGACCCTGTGGGGTCCCATAGAAGCCTATGGGTATTTGTACATAATATTCATTTTGGAGAACATTTTTTCCATTGTCTAGAATGAATAAGATCTTCATTTCGTGGAGCCTCTTTTAGAATTTTTTTTTGCAGAGACTTGCTGAAAAAGATCCTTGGAATCTCATGGGATCTCACTGGGATATGTTCTCGGATATGTTCCCATCGCATTCCATAGTATCGTACGAAGCTATGTGAAATTGTATGGGATTCTATGGGATAAAATCGTGGCATTCCGTGCGATCCTCTGGGATTCCACATGACTTCAAGAGGTAATATGGGGTCCCATGGGATTCCATGTAACTTCATCGGGTGTTGAAGGATCACGTAGGAACAGATACTAGCTGGGCCCCATGTGGTGTCACACCATGGGATCTCAAGGAGTTTTTTCCAGCAGAGGGTTCCCAAAAATCGTTGCTTGCAGTAGCTTCAAGAAAGCATAACCCATAACCCGAAAAAGGCTAAGATCGTCAGTTTTGAGAACTCTACAGTTTTTCATCGTCGTACAAACACAGGGAAAGAGGCGAGAATCAAAGCTCCGCATCGAAGGCACGCATCGATGGCAGAATCGAAGCTGGCCGGAGTCGCGAGAGTAGCCGAGCGAGGGCAGCAGCGCGCGGAGGCCCGGTGAAAGTGACGACGACGACCACGACGAGGGTGCGCGGCACGACGAGGGTGCGCGGCGGAGATGGAAATTCGGGCCCGGCGCGCGGCGTGTCGGCGGCGGGGGCCCCTCGCGCGCGACGACGACAAACATCGGGCCCCGCGGAAAGCCGAAGCCAGAGTGCGCACGGCAGCAGCAGCGTCGCGAGCTCGCCCGAGCGGACCCATTTCAAGAGAAAGACAGAGAGAGAGAGAGAGGTGCTGCCCATATAGAGGGCTCGAGAGGGCGCGGCCTGTTTCAGACGCCGAACGTCGGGCCGACGGCGCGCACCATGACGCAGCCGAGCAAGTATCTCCGATTGGCCAGCGTCTGCCTGATTCTCTTCGTTGCCGGTGAGTTGACTTCTCCATCGATCAAACCTCACGCTCCGTCTGCGTTTTCTTCGTCTCGATCTTTCTTGCCGAGTTGCGCTGATCTACGGGCGCCGATCGCGTCGTTTTATTTTAGTGAATGACAAACTGCACTTCTTCACCAATAAACTTTTTCAGTTGAAACTCATTTAATTAGTATGCTTGTCGGTATTTGGATTTCGAAGCTCGAAAATTATAGAAAAGATTAAAATCCAAGGTTGAAATGGGTATTGACTGTCAATTTGTAATTTTCCAAAGTGCAGTGGAGCTACCTTGGATCTAATTATTTTTCAACCCAATGCAATCACACGCCGGTGTTTGCACGTTGAGAGACGGGAAGAGGAAGAAAGATCGACGCGCGCGCCGCGTATGTCCTTCCGGATTACCCAATCGCCGATCATTCGCGGACGAAAAGCCGAGCGAAAACCGGTATAGCCCGCAGCCGATTTTCTCGCCGTCTCGTAATTCAGACGCGCGCATGAAAATCTCATCGACGAGACTTCGAGAGCGCGCGACGAGCCGAAGATGGACCGAGGCGTTGGGCAACTCGCGCAAACTCATGCATTATTCACGCGCCAATAAAATCAAAAATTTTGCCAGCGCTCTCGCAGAATTTTGACCTGCCAAGATTGCAAAAGCCCAATCCTCTGCGTCTCCTCTTTCTCGCTCTCTCTCTCCCTTTCGACGGTCTCTTTAAAAATCAAAATAAAAACGAGGAGGTGGAGGAGAATGAAAAAAAAGAGCTCGAGCAGCCCGAGACGGGGATAATGAGGCCCAGGGCGATCGATCGGCGCCGCGATCGCAGAGGAAAGTGGCAGCCGGGGCCTCCGACCAAGACAGCTTTTACAAATACACGCGAACAAACAACAGCGCACTCTCACAGACGCTATTCTTACGAGCTCGTGTTATTAACGGAGAGCGGACACTGTCGCTTTCCCTCGGCTCTGCACCGGAGCTCATTTCACGCGGCCCGCGCGACTTTCTACTTCAACGGGGAGTTCGCTGACCCCCTCCTCCTCCTCCTCCTCGTCGCGACTCGTCTCGCCCGGGCCTTTTGTATCTGCGTGAGACAACGGGCGGGCCCCGAGATCGGGGAAAAGCTGACGGATAAATCGCGCCCACGAGCTTTTGTATTTCGAAATTCGCCCGCGCTCGCATTATACACACTCGCCCGTTTGCACCGTGACGCATTCGCGTGCCCACTCGCAAACTGGAAGCGAGAACTTTCGATGTCTACCAGTGGTAGCGCGCATTATTTCTGCCGAACGAAGAAACCGGTATCGGGCAGTCTCACAGGGTCAGTATTTCATTGAAAACGAGATTGAAAATTTTTACCCGACCCGCGAGCTGTCTTGTCGGTCCCCTCGACCACGAGTACACCTTTCCCGTGCATGAGATTATATATGCATGCGTTTGCGCGAGGTTTGTTGAATTATGAAACGAAACTCGGCTCACGGGCTATCGGTGTAATGGAAGGAACCAGTTCTTCCTCCCCCTCTCGAAAGCGAGAGGGAAAGAGAGTTGCTGGAGGGCTAATGTTTTGGGCCTATCGACCGACATGGAATTGCTTTTGGGTCCTCATTTTGGAAGCCGATGTACCCTTAGCCACAAAGAAAAGAATGCAAACAAGTTTCGTTGATAAGGACGGAGCATTTAAAGTCTGTTTTATATGCATTAGGCAAGGAGAACTTTCAAGATTCTTATACATTGAATTACTTATATTTCGAATGTGCATCAGCGAAAAGAAATTCATCCCCTCTCTCATCTCGGACACTCAAAGTTGTAGAAGCGTTATATATTTCTCTGTAGAACGACTGCCCCGTGAAAAAGTTCGAGTAGTGCCAATATATGAATATGTTTGCATCTCATTTACGGAGAAACCAATGCATGAGATAATTATATGGGCAGATCCACGTGCTATTTTTACACCTTACGCACCATGATTCATATTCTGATTCTACATGAATTTTCATCCATCGAATCCACATATAAAACGGTGATTTCATCCTGGAATCAGATTTATCGTTGCAATGTGGTCTTGTAATCTTCTCGGAATCCAACAGGCAAGGGATTACCATTCACAGAAAATGACACCCAACTCTCTGAACTTTAAAAATCTCCTCGAGCGATATTTAACCGAAATAAATGAAATTTCACTCATATAGATTAGCATGAATAAATTTCACGCAACAGATTGCGTTGTTTCAATATCTTGGCTACATCACTAACTGTGACATGAACAATTCCTGCCTCTGCGTTGACAACTGAATCGCGCGTCCGTACCGAAAATATTGGTAAGCAAAAAGCTCATAAATCTTCCATTTTATTTTTCAGCATCGAGAGCTCAAGAAGACGATCAAGACGGTGGAATCGATGCAAATGCTGAGGAACTGTGCGCAGATAGGCCGGGAGATGAATATTTCCGGTTGAGCACTGAAGGAGATTGTCGTGATGTAGTGAGGTACGCATATTGATTCTTCAGCTCTCTAAATTGATTGGGGAATTGATTTCATTGACTGATACACAGAAGGATCGATGCTCAGATAGTTTCGTCGCATGTGCAAAATAAAAAAGTGTGAAAGCAATGTGGCCTATATTTCCAAACAGATAAATGCAATGGATTCAAAGTCACATCAAGAAATCTTACAACCCTAGAGTAAATAGTTCATCTTTGACATTTGTAGAGACCGAGGATCAAAAGAATGAAAATTATTTGCCAGAGTGTATGCCAAGACTCTGCTTCACCGGGGTTGATCATAAATTCATTTAAAATAAAATTATAAAGCATTTCGAAAAAATAGTTCCAGACGTGACTGCACATTATTGAAATGCATTTTATGTAAAATTTCTGAGTGAACCGTAGTGAAATTTTTCCAATGATTTGATTCACAGATAACTGTAGACTTAAATGAAACCCCTGTATGAGGTCGCCATGGATTATTTCAAAATTTTCCTAAGGGATGCATTTCCTCAATATGCAGACACGCCTGGAGCTAATTTTTCTGAATATTATATGAGTTTCATTTGGAACGAATTTGTGGTTAATATCGATAAGGCACAGCTTTCATATCACCTTACTCATTTGAAGATATACTTCTCATAATTGAATTGATCTCTCTAATAGAATTTTTTATGAGATTTGGATTCATCGTGTACCGTACTCAAATGTTCTATGGAAATGAAAATCAATTTCCACAATAAACTGAATTTTTTTCATCATCAAGCCCTCGGATTATGAAAACAATAACATGTTAATTTTCTGTTATTTCATTATATGAAACTATTTACTAGGAGGGGGCCACGACCCCGGATCAAGGATTTGGCCGAATCCTTGGGAATAGTCTCATTTGGTACCAAAAGTTCATATCTAAAGCCTCAGGGTCTAACGCCTAATCCTTTTTGAAATATAGCCAGAATACTGCTATTGCCCACATGATCCCATTTTCAAAAGTGATATCTATATATTCACTTACAATGCTAATGCCGTGGGCTGTACCTCAAAAACAGTTGGGCGTTAGACCTTGGGGCTTTACATATCATCTTTTGGCACCAAAAGAAGACTATTCCCAGAATTTCAGTCAAATCCCTGATCCGGAGTTGTGACCCCCTGCTATTTAGAGCTACAAAATATACGAACGTCGAAGTGAACCTCAATATTCTCCCACATTGTGATATCGATCCGGGAGAGTTGTATTAATGAGCCCTTTGGAAGAATTAATATCACAATTTGTAACTTCGACTATCTGAACTCTTTTTGGCCCCCCTCCCCCCCCCCCCACAATTTGTGGGAATGGGGTCTTGAAGATTCTCTTCCAGCTTGGTTCTCGGCAATGGCTTCACTAGTCCTAATCTTCCGTGCAACAAACACTCACGGAAGAGAAAACAATCCCATGCATTCCTTTCGCGCTACCACACGCTATCCTTGCCCAAAAATCACTCGAAAAAAAATTATTCCCATCACTCGACGAATAGCTTATGAGAGTGTATATTCAGGTGTGACAAGGCCACCGAGATCGGTGTCGTGAGGCTGGCAACAGTCAAATGTCCGACCGGCTTGGCTTTTGACATCGAACGCCAGACCTGCGACTGGAAGACAAACGTGAAGAACTGCGAGCAGCTCGAGAGTAAGACACGCTAATTTTCAGGACACTTTCGGGAAGCATACGAGGGACCAGCCGAACGAACGATTAATGCCAATCTGAGATTTATTCTCCAATGAGCGACTGAAGACTCTGTGTGTAACTTCTTGCAAAATTATAAACATTCTTGCCCGTTGGCTGTTTGCCCCCCAGGTGCACAAGATCCGGACTGAAGCAAATCACGTGCCCCGGTGGATTGGCCTTTGATTTGGATAAACAGACCTGCGACTGGAAGGGCAAGGTCACCAACTGTGACAAGCTCGAGAGTAAGTGACGCACGGGGAATTGAACCAAGAGAATAAGAGGATGCGGAACATTTCTTCCGTCAAGTACTGCACCGGGAATCGATTTGCGCATACAGATCTGAACAGTCCCGAACGATCTCTTCCATAAGCGTCTCAGTAATCACTTTGTAACTTGGAACAGTCGCATCTGCATCTCCTCTATGAATCGTTACAGGAAATTTCTGGTCCCAAGGATGATTAACCAATTCATTGCTGAAATAAATTCATGCCTGTAATTGTTGATGAGCCGTAATTACTTTTTTACGACATTTTCAATAAAAATCTGGAAAACTTATGGGACACATAACATGACATTGAAGACTCGATTGAGATTGAGTTCAATGAAAAAGAAAGAGTTCTCGATTGTTCAGAAAGAATCGAAACCCGGTGGCACGTAGGCTCGCGCCGTAGCACGCTATTCAACGACTAACCTTCGTCATTTCAATCATACCTACCATCTATCTGATGGAGAACGAGATCGTGATTCCAATAATCGCCTTTGCAAATGGCTAAAAATAGGTATGAAATGGACAAATAGACAAAATGATATCAATATGACAACATCGTCATGAATTATTTGAATATTGATTTCGTTCTCCTGGGCAATATATCTCTTACATACCACATCAATGAGCTTCTTCCACTTGTCATGCTTAGACTTTGCACGTATTGTAGCCGCTTCTTTCCTGTGTATCTTGAGTGACTGCAACACGGTAGACTAACTCATGGATCTCACTACAAGATCCGCACCCGTATACCCTTGTGAACAGTTCGATCGATGGAGTCTTTCAAAAATATCATTACGATTGCAAACTTTCATCGGAGTCACAGTAATTAAGACATACTGTAGCACATCATCTAATTAACATTTTTTTCGATACTTTCCATTGGACTTACGAAAAAAAGGTGTATTGAGCTATTTCTGAAGTATAAACTTTGAAATTTTGGAAAATTCTTTCGGATCGAATGAATAGGGTATTCCTTTGACTGGAAGAAGTTACAGTTCATGTGTAACGTTTACTCGCGATCAAATTTGATTTCTATTCATTGTCGAAATCAGATAATCTCAACTTCTGTTCACTGTATTACAATTCTACTAATACCGCTACAAAGTGTGCTCATCTTTGTTGTATTCAGATCCCCTCCGACATTCAATCTCAAATCTTTCACTCATTCTACTATTCCAAAAGACCATTGAGACCTTCGTAACTTCCACTGCGACAGCATCAGATTTCCTGAATTCTTCTATCACAACCAAATTATCAACATTAGCAAAACTCAATAGCCTTGTGGCTTGAGTTGCCAACACAATAATCATTACATTCACTGTTAACAGAGTCTTCAGATACCCCATCATTTTTCTCACTGATGATTCTGTGTCTCAATAGTTTTCATACCTCTCTTACTTTATTGTCTTACTCGATATAATGTTTTGATTTGTTGTATAATTAGCGTGCATCGGCGATGAGCAACTTTCGAAAATCTTATCTCTTGACCAATTTTCGAGCGTCACTTCCTTACAATAATCCTGTAACAGGCAAGAAATACTGGGTGACTGTCGCAATGCTCTTGTTCAGGTAGGACTCTGGTGACTGGTCAAAAATCGATTTTTTCGAGATTGTGACTTTCAGATAGCATAATTCTCTTTAAAAAATACTAATATTTCCAAGTTATAATTTTCTGAACTATTAAAATTGGTTTCAGAAGCCTTTGACACGAAATGGGCGTCGCAAACTTTTTTTTGAATTTGGTCTCAAAAACGGGAATTTTGATATTTTCAAAAGAGTTTACGATGCCCATTTTGTGCCAAAGACTTCTGAAACCAATTTTAATAGTTCAGAAGGTTGTAACTTGAAAATGTTAGTATTTTTTTAAGAGGATTATGCTATCTGAAAGCCACAAGCTCAAAAAAATCTATTTTTGACCCAAGTCACCAGAGTCCTACCTTAAAGAGCGTTCTCGTCGTTGACTTGATAATCCATTATCCAGACCTACTCTCTCAACATTAATCATCTGACATGAACGACTGTTAGCTAAAATTCAGCTATTCTGGCTGATTTTTTGCACGAGTCAGCCAAAACTCAGCTGATATAGCTAATTTTGAGCTGAAACCCAATGTATCACCTGATTTGTGTTGAGAGACAGAATTTCGAAACTTGGTGACTATCGGAATTCTATAATTATGATTAACAAGGTTAATAATGGAGAAACGGCTCACGAGAAGCTGTTAAAAAGTCTTATCCATGATTTTTGTGCACACTGGGGAGGAGCTACTTTGGAGTGATTGGTATCCATTAATAAAGTATTGTATATATTTTGACAATTAAAGCAAGTGCGTACACTCGGGTAACAATTTTCGAATGGCGATATATTTTTGAGCTTTACATTCTACAATTACTTGCATGGTCTTTACGCAAAGCATTTTGAGGAGGAGGAGGCGAATTCATCGAACTCAAAAACTATGGAAAAATCTCTTCGACACTCATCCTGAAGCTGCAAAAGAGCAAATCAAACTATTCTGCACCAAAAAAATATACTCCAGATAATGTCACATAGTTCAGTATCTCATTCTCTGCCAGTGTCATGTAAAAAACAAGTTTCCATCAGACTGTCCTACACAGAGAACTCGATTGCGATTTCACTCACTTTCAAACGTTCTCTTCATGTACATATGTATATATTCTTTACACATATATCAGTATGAAGCTTTGTAAGAGTATTTTAACATTTCTGATTTAAGACATGATAGCTGCGGCAATTAAGGAGTGTAACAGCCTCGAGTCATTAAAACGCAGTCGAAAATCCTCTTGATAATAGCTTGTATCCAGAAAAATTTATTCCGTCATTAGTTTACAATGACCAAAATATTTTTATGCCATTCTGATATCAATTGGGGAAAATCTTAATGATCGCAGTGAATCGTTCATGCGGACATAACTGTATCTCACACAGGCAGAAAGGGTCTCTCTGATGCTTCTGTTTTGGGCCACGTGGGCGCTTTTTTTACAAAATTATGCATCGTCACTTTTTGCAGAGCCACGCAAAGTCTTGCCCATCCTGAAGACCGACGAGCCCGTCTGTCCCGAGGGAAAGCTTTCCTGCGGCAATGGAGAGTGCGTTGATAAGGAATTGTTCTGCAACGGCAAGCCCGACTGTAAGGATGAATCGGATGAAAACGCCTGCAGTAAGTGTCATTATTTCACTTGCATTGGAGCTCGTCACATGTTATCTCACTACCATAATTTTCAAGCCCCCGGAGACATTAGATGGCTTCATTTGAAATTGTGATTGGATCGGTATTTGGGATTACTCATTGTCTCCTAATGAGTAGTCATTGAGATATCGAAGCGCTCAAGTAGATAAAGTCGAGTATGGTCAGACGTGGAATTCAGCCTGAAGGCAGTTAGCCAAGTGACCGTGATTTTGTCACGGGCAATACCCCTATTATTCTTCCACAAAGGCTATCAGAAACGATACTCTCTAAACCTGGTCGAGTTAAATTTAACTCGATCCGTGCTGCAACGCGGCTTCTTGCAACACGGATCGTGTGAAAAATGGTGCTTAACAACACGGTCAAATGTAGAGAGTAGGCTGTCTAAGCCTGCTGGAGAATTCTAGCGAGTAAAGAGTCTAATGTGTGGAGTTATGCGAAAGCACCTTCCAAATCACTCATACGGCACCATCTACTCCACACGGAAGATTTTTCAGTTTTCACGAATTTCCCAAGAAATGTAAGGCCCATGTTTTGCAAGTTGCTAATCTCGTGATTGAGAAATTCAAAGCAACGTCCAGCACGTCTCGCGAAATGAACATTCAGCTCGGTCTTGAGAGCCAGTGGCCGCGTATGCAAGGTGTTTGGGAG
This sequence comes from Eretmocerus eremicus, assembly GCA_030522705.1. Lineage (NCBI taxonomy): Eukaryota > Metazoa > Arthropoda > Insecta > Hymenoptera > Aphelinidae > Eretmocerus > Eretmocerus eremicus. The sequence continues at coordinate 2,984 of JAPYYZ010003434.1, read as the reverse complement.
CGAATCCGGCAAGGAAAGAGTCACACGGCACTCGTTAATTTTTGCAGCGGTGGAGACGGATCCGAACCGGGCGCCCGACTGCGACACGTCGCAGTGCACGCTTCCCGAGTGCCACTGCTCGGCCGACGGCACTCGAATCCCGGGCGGCCTCGAGCCCAGCGTCGTGCCCCAGATGATCACGCTGACGTTCAACGGCGCGGTCAACATCGACAACATCGACCTCTACGAGGAAATCTTCAACGGGCGCCGGGCCAACCCCAACGGCTGCCAGATCCGGGGCACCTTCTTCGTCTCGCACAAGTACACCAACTACTCGGCCGTGCAGGACCTGCACAGGAAGGGCCACGAGATCGCCGTTTTCTCCCTGACGCACAAGGACGATCCGAATTACTGGACCACGGGTAAGCTCGCCGAGCATCAGAGCATTCGTTCTGTTTTGCTAGAGGAAATCATCGTTGCTTCGCAATTCTTCAAATAGAAAATGTACCACCAGATCCGTGACACTACAACATCGAACGTCAAACTGAATGCTGGTCTTTGTCAAGCATAACAACGAGAAATTTCTGTCAGGGCCGTTTCTAATCAACTGAATGGGTTGTCTATGAAGCCAGTTCCCTCATTCAATATTCCCAAGAACGATTTTGAAGTAGAAGCCTGATATTGGCGTCACATTTATTTCTAGGGGCCATCCTCCTGAAAATGCGGAGCTGAAAACAATGCTTTTCGATTGAGACTCTCATTCTTTACCATGATTTTGGAAAGAGCAAAATTTGGCCCCGTGTGTTTTTAAAGTTCTGAGTCTCGCCCTGTTACGAAATCCGTATTCTTTACGTAGAGGTTTTCGATGGGAAAATTTTTTGAATGGAAGTATTCAATCTCGAAATCCGCTCCGACGTTTATCCCAAAGTTGACTCAATCCCCTAATTTGAGCTTTGATTTTGAAGTTGCTCTTAGTTGATGATCCCAGAATCTAGAATTTTTCCCTTGGGATTTGGAATGCGCGGAAAATTATATATTCAGATAAATCTTTATGTCATGGATGAGGGTGAGCTGAGGAGTTATTGTCTCCATTGAAATGCAAAACTTGCCGATATTTTGAGAGGGATTTTGTCCTGTGTGTGACATGGGAATTATCTTGATCCACAACATTAAAATTCATTTGGACTTGAATTTCCTGATTTCGGTCTGAAATAAAGGGTTTGGGTCCATAACTCAAATCCAGATCTGAAGTCAAACCATATGTATTAGACCATTTTTTGAGTGATTATCGATATAGCTTCTCTAAACATTGAAAAGTTTTCTCAGATTAGGCCTTCTTGTGACGATATAAACTTTTGCACTTCAACGCTGACGTTGATCCCCCTACCGATATATCGGGGTCACCATGACCTATATTGGGATGCAAATGTTCGAGCTCGTTCCAAATTTAAAAACAAAAAATCAAAGGTCTCCATTAGCCAATACTGTATCAACCTTCGAACTTTCGTGAAAAAGACCCCTTGCATGGAATATTCCCATCGAGTCGAGGTCTGGCGTGTTTTAGGCACCCCGTGATTTCCAACCGTTTCGGAATTAATATAACAGGGAGGCTGGCTTTTGGAACACTTTGTGTACTGTAGCACGAATCTTAAAAATTCATTGGACTTTTAAGGACGTATCAAAGCTCTACTGTACCGACATTCATAACATATATATTTTTTTAATAAAGCTATACAATATTTCGAGAGTGTAGCTCCAGATGCGTATTGGTAAAATGCACAAGTGTGTAAAATTTTGGAGTGATCCGTGGAAAGCTCTTGGAGGAATCTCAATTATGGTGCAAGGATACTCTAATTGCACTATAATCGGGGTTACGCCAAGAGCTTCCCACGGATTACTCCAAAATTTTACACAGTGGTGCATTTCACCAGTACGCAGGGCCCTTAGGGGCTACATCTTCAAAATATTGCATAGCTTTATTTTGAATGAATTTATCATGAATGTTGGTAAAATAGAGCTTTGACGTGCTTTGAGCTTTTGATGATGCCATTCGCACAGTTTCCACGGCTAGCGGATGATTGTTGCTTTACAAAGAAAAACGCCACTTTGTGGATATTTCGATAAACTCGCAGAGTTCCAAGATAACAAATCGATATTTTGAATACGAATTCGGAACAAGTGAAGGGTGTGACGAGGAGCAAGCACAGAAAATATCGAGTACAGGTTGAATCTCGATCAGAGTTAGCATCCCATAGAGTGACGCGGAGGTGGGTCGTAGTTAGCTCGCTTGCTTGAAGGTTGGGTGAAATTGTCTGTCGCAGGCTCGTACGACGACTGGCTGGCCGAGATGGCCGGGGCCCGTCTGATAATCGAGCGCTTCTCCAGCATAAACGACAGCTCGATCGTGGGCGTGCGGGCGCCGTACCTGCGCGTCGGCGGCAACAAGCAGTTCGAGATGATGGCCGACCAGACGTTCCGCTACGACGCGTCGATCACCGCGTCGCTGGGCAGGGTGCCCATCTGGCCCTACACGCTCTACTTCCGCATGCCCCACAAGTGCAACGGCAACGGCGGCAACTGCCCCTCCAGGTGAGTGCCCCCGAGCCCATCGCGACCCAGACCCCGTAGTAGCGAGCGAGAGGGCGGATTTGTAAATGGTGCGCGCGGTCGCGGTCCGCAGGTCGCACCCGGTGTGGGAGATGGTGATGAACGAGCTGGACAGGCGCGACGACCCGACGTTCGACGAGTCGCTGCCCGGTTGCCACATGGTCGACTCGTGCTCCAACATCCAGACGGGCGAGCAGTTCGGCAGGCTGCTCAGGCACAACTTCAACCGGCACCTGCTCAGCAACCGGGCGCCCCTCGGACTCCACTTCCACGCCTCCTGGCTCAAGAGCAAGCGCGAGTTCAAGGACGAGCTCATCAAGTTCATCGAGGACATGCTCGCGCGCAAGGACACCTACTTCGTCACCATGACCCAGGTCAGACTCCCACAGCTCTCGCGC